>VMDO01003306.1:0-146190 GCA_007922755.1 Pedetes capensis
AATGCATATGACAAAAAAGGATTATCCTTCAAACATCAAGTGCTCTTAGAAGTTAATTTTTAATTAATACAGTGAGATACAAAAAAGAATTTCTACATTCAGCAATTTCATGGTATTCATCTCTAAGTAGTAACATTACAAATTTTATTTCCTTTATACTTTTTTATATATCCCAAACTTCCTGTAATGAATATACTGTTTCTTATCCAGAAGCAAAAGATATTTCTAAATCAGTCAAATGAAGATAAACACCCAAATTTAGAAAGAGGAAAAGAAAATCTGCAGAAGAAAGGCAAGGCTAGTCAACATATGATGAAAGTTGGATATTGTTTATCAAAAATAAAACCAAAGTAAGTTATCATTTTTGCTTCTCAGTTTGGTGAATGGTTTTTAAATCTTTTTAAATAATACTATTTAGTATTAGCAAGAATGCAATGGGAAAAATACTCTCACATACCCTTGGCGGATGAATATAAATTGGCTTAATCCTTCTAAAGAATGTAATATGTACAATCAATACAATCATGCTCCACATATGGACATTCTGGCCAATGAGGGGCCATACAATGGACCACATACATGACAGTGGTCCTGTAAGATTAAAATGGACCTGAAAACTTTCTATGGCCTAGTGATATCACAGCCATCCTAACATCCTACTGAAATGCATTTCCCATGTGTTTGAGGTGCTTATGGTATAAACAAACTTACTGTCCTGCCAGGTACATAAAAGTATAGTATGTGCAAGTATGTACAGTATGTAATACTTGACAATGATAATAAAGAACTGGATATATTTTACTGTACTATATTGTTGTTGTTGTTGTTGTTGTTGTTGTTGTTAAGTGCCATCAAGTTGAGTCCAACTCATAGTGACCCTCATAGGGTTTTCAATGGCTGATTATTTCGGGATTGCCTCAGCAGTGGATTGCCATGTCTTTCTCCCATTTTTGTGGTGCTAGAATCAAACTCAGGGCCTTAAAGAGTGCAGAGTAGTGCTCTACCAACTGAGCTAAATCCCAGCCCATACTCTTACTATTATTCTAAAAATATTCCTTTACTTAAAAAAAAGACTACTGTAAAGCAGTATGCCATATTACATGAGTGACCTCATTACTACACTTGTTTACTACATCTCTTGATTTTTTTCAAAAGGCTAACTGGAGTGATTGACCTATATATCATCTAAGTTTGTGTAAGTGCACTCTATCATGTTCACACAAGGATGAAATCATCTAATGACACATTTCTCATATTGTATCATATTGTATCTCTATTAAGTGGTGCATATCTGTATTAAAAATACACAAATTACTTATAGAAAATTATCCCAAGAGAATAATCAAAGCAGAAAATTACTTTCATCATATTATTATCAGTCAAAAACTAGAAACAATCTGAATATTCAAATAAGGAAATTGTTAAATAAACTGTATTGCTGTTGTTAGATGCCATCAGGTTGTTCCCAACTCAAAAACTACTGAAGACTAAAATTTGTAATTTTAAAAAATGACTTAATGGCATGGCAGTTATTTCTACTGTAATTTTTCCAGCTTTCTTGAGGTATAATTGGCAAATAAAATTATACCTGTTTAAGATGTACAACAGTGGTGATTTCATATATGTTTATATTGTAAAATGATTACCACAATCAACTTAGTTAACCATCACCTTACATAGTTAGCTTTTGTGTGTATATATGTATGTGTGAGAACATTTCAGATCTGCTCTTAGCAGATTTCAGGTATACAAGCACACAATACAATATTGTTGACTATAGTCACTATGCTATACATTAGATCCCCAGAACTAATTCATCTTTTAACTGCAAGTCTGTAACCCTTTGACCAACATCTCTCTATTCTGCATGGTTCCCTTGACCCCTGGTAACCAACTTTCTTCTCTGTTTCTATGAGTTAGACATTTTTATTTTCCACATATAAGTGAGATCATGCAGTCTCTCTCTGTCTGTCTCTCTCTCTCTCTCTCTCTCTCTCTCTCTCTCTCTCTCTCTCTCTCTCTCTCCTTCTCTCTCTCTCTGATTTATAATGCCCTCCAGGTTGACCCATATTGTCTCAAATAGCAAGATTTCCTTCTATTTATAGTTGAATAATATTCCATTGTATATATAGACAATCTCCAGCTCAAGATGGTTCTACTTACCATTTTTTGACTTCACAATGTTATGAAAGTGATAGGTAGTCAATAGAAACTGTACCTCAATTTTTAATTTTGATCTTTTCCCAGGCTGGTGATATGTCCTAAGATATTCACTTAAGATGCTGACCAGCAGCAGCTAGCCAGAGCTCCTTGTCAGCCATGGGCTCATGAGGTTAAACCAATACTTTATAATGAACTGTTGCCAACCTATGATGTTTGGTAGGTTAGGTGTATTGTGTGCATTTTTGATGGACAGTATTTTCAATATCTGATGTGTTTGATGGAATAAGGAGCATCTGTAGATATACTTCTTCATCTAGTCATCTGTTGTCAAACACTAAGTTTGTTTCCATGTGTTGGCTATTGTGGATAGTATTACAGTGAACATGGGAGCACAGCTATCTCTTCAACATACTGTTGGTGCTTCTTTGGGGCATATACTCAGGTGTGAGATTTCTGGGTCATGTGGAACTTCTATTTTTAGTTTTTTGAGGAACTTCCATACCATTTTCCATAATGATATACCAACATACCTTCCCAAAAACAATGTCACAAGGATTCTCTTTTCTCTTAAATGAAAAATAAGATATACCAGGGCAGGGGTATCCAAAAATACCTGGAATTTATTTATTAAAAATAGTGTATTTATTTTCACTTGTTCAAATTTCAGTCACCTTCAAAATACTCTCCATTTGATACAACAGACAACCTATCAAGACATTTTTTCTACTGCTCAAAAACAAGTTTTGAACTCATAAATTTTAGTGCCTTTTAAGTGCTTCTGCCATTTTTTGTTTCTCTGCTCCCACATGGGCAAAATGTTTCCCTTTGAGGACTTACTTCATCCAGGAAAAGGTTACATGGAGCGAGATTGGGTGAATTGGGAGTGTGGGGCACACAAGTCAATTTTGGGTAAAACCTGTTTAACACTCAGCAGTGTAGCAGGTGCATTGTCTACTGGAAGAACCAGTCACCTGCCTGCCACAACTCAAGACATTTCTTCCACAAATTGTGATGTAGCCATCTCAAAACCTCCAGACAGTAAAAAATTTGGTTGACCATTTGACCCAGACAGACAAATTCTGAGTGTACAACCCCTCTCACATCAAAGAATCAGACTATTGTTTTTTTCAAGTTTGTTTCCAGGTTTTGGGTCGCCTCTCATAGTTCTACATCTACAGCATGAATCCACATTTGAAATATCTTTATATGTAAAAGGAAAAAAAAAACTACCTTCTCCTTCCATCACATCCACCCACATCTTCTAAGGAGAGTAATGGCAAGAGCATAATAGTTCAAAGGTTCTCAGAATCATCAGTGATAAAGGCAGAGGATATTAGAAGTCAGGGAAAGAACCAAGAGTAAGAAGACAGAAGCTAGGAAAATGGAAATCTATAAAAGCAAGAGTAAGATTAACAGAGAAACCACAAACATCATTCCCTGAGGAAATTTACAGCAAGTTATAAATTGCTAACAAATATTTTAGGCAAGTGGATTCCACTGGGGAAGAAAGAAGGCCAAGTAGCTGCTGACACCTCGGATATATATGCAAATATCTACGCAAAAAGAATGGTAAGTTAACCCCTAAAGTGTCAGTATTGGTTACTTCTGGATAGTAGGAATCTTAGTGATCTCCCTTTCCTTTTCTTCTTTATCCATCTGTGTATTTTCTAAATTTTCTACAATGAGCATGTGAGAGACGTATTTCTTAGGGCAGTCTCAGAGTGCAGTAAAAACCAGGGTAGTGGTGGTAGGAATGGACAAGTAAGCAACAGGTAGATGCTGTCTTGAAAAAGATGGTTCTAAAGGATTTAGAAATAGGACCAGCAGCGGGGTCTGGTGTCACATGTCTATAATCCCAGCAACTCTGGAGTCGAAGGGAGGAGTATCAGAGGCTCGAGGTCAGAGGCAGCTTATGTAACTTGGTGAGACTCTTTCTGAAAACAAAATTAAAAATGGGCTGGGGGCGCAGTCCAGTAGTAGAGCACTTGCAAAGTATGTACAAGGCCCTGGGTTCAACCCTCAAGTATCATAAAAAAAAAAAATAGGACAAGTGAGGAAACACATTCTTTTGCAGTTCATTTACTCATGTTTCATTGCCTCAATGACTTACCTAACATACACTCATGGAAGACTCAATGGAATCCAAAGAAGACAATTCGGCCCTCATCTTAAAGGAGTAGACAACCTAACAGACCTATTAGCAGCTAACCACAAAACCATGTAAGAAGATTACAGTAAGTCTGAGTTCAATTCAGTACTAAGGATACAAAATAAGAAGAACTAGAAATCTTGTCAAAGTAGTATCTACAATCTAGGATAAAAAATGCTTTCAGTTAGTATAAAGCAATATAAATAAGCAAGGTACTGTCACAACTATCTGAATTTTTCTTTTTTTTCAGGGAATAAAACATCATAAAATAATGAATAATGTAGCAGGGGAATAGTTCTTGGAAGTAAATTTTCCAATCAGTGGGTATTTAAGCAGTAAAAATTCTGAAAAGCACTTCTGAGTGAAATCTTTCTAAAGTAATTCATGTGTTTTCTTGCATCCTGAAACAGCATATACAACTCAAAATTCAACTATTTTCTGATGATTCCGTTTCATTATCACAAACATCAAGTATGGCACTACCCTATGATGCAGTTATGCCCTCAGGAGCAGCTATCTAGGATTTTTCCCCACACTGTGTGCTGATCTCTAGGTTTTTCACTCTTATGTGCTTTTCTCCAGCTTTTTATAGCTTTTATCTTAAACACACTGAATTTTAGAACTGGTAGGGAGCTCAGAGATTAACCAGTTCAACCCACTCATTTTACAGAGGAAGAAACTATTTTCCTCCCTCCAGTGACACTCTGGCTCCAACTTTTTGCTGTTTTAATGTGCCTACCGTGAGCAACTCATCTCCCTTTTCTAATTTTCTGGTTGTAATCTGACAACTGGGAAGCCAGATAAGCAACCTTGTTAGAATTGTACCAAAAATAACCATAATCTAAATGAGAAACTATTCTAAGAATGCAGAGTAAGCATTTTAATGTTGTTCTCTAAGGCTATACATTGTGGTAATGTGGAAACCTCTTTTCCATTCTTCCATTTTGGAAAAGTGTTTACAATACAGTACCAAAGGTCTCCAGATCTTCACATGAAGAGTGCGGATTCTCTGAGAATAAGGAACTCTACTCTTGTGTACTATGCGGTCTTGAGTAAGCTTTTTCATCATTCTGAGCCTCAGTTTTCCTACATGTAAAAAGGCTATGAACTCTATCTAGGAAGATAATTGATGGATTAAATGAGAAGACACGATTTAAAGAATACCAAATAAAAATAGGGCTGGGATTTAGCTCAGTTGGTAGAGCACTGCGCTGTAGTCTCTGAGGTCCCAAGTTCAATTCCCAGCACCACAAAAAATGGAAGAAGGACCTGGCAATCCACTCCCAAGGCAATCCTGAAACAGTCAGCCATTGAAAACCCTATGAGGGTTGCTGTGAGTCGGATATGGACTCGACAGCACCTAACAACAACAACAAATAAAAATAAGAGTTTTCTCTCCACCTCTACTCAAGCAGCAGAAGAAATGCTTGCAAAAGCTAACACAGTATCTTCATTGTCTATATCTCATTTAGGACTGGGTACAATCAATCATACTCAAAACAATAGTGGGGTCTCCAAAGGAATTTTCAAAAGTTGATGTTATTAGAATCACTGGCAAAGTTTTAAAATGCTGGTTGCCTGCTGACAGTCTGACTGAATTGGTTTAGGTTGGAACTGATATATAGGGTTTGTTTTGGTTTGGGGTTTCTTTTCTTTTCTTTTCTTTTCTTTTTTTTCTTTTCCTTTTATTTTATTTATTTACTTATTTATTTATTTTTGTGGTACTGGGGTTTGAACCCAGAGCCTCAAGCTTTGTAAGTGTTGCACCACTGAGCTGCGCCCCACCCCACCCACCCACCCCCCTTTTTTTTTTAACTTTTTTGAGACAGGGTCTCACTAAATTAAGCAGACTGCTTCTGGTCTCAAACTTGCGATCCTCCTGTCTCCACCTCCTGATTACAGGTGTGTGCCACTGTGCCCGGCTATCGGTTATTTTTTTAAGAGAGTCCCCACATAGCCAGCCATAGTACCATGCACCTGTAATCCCAACACACAAAAAGTTGAGGGAGGAGGCTCACGAGTTCAAGGCCAGCCTGCACTACACTGTAAGTTCAGGGCAGCCAGAGCTACATAGCAAGACCCTGTCTCAAAAGCACAAACCAAAAAAGAGATCCCCATGTGATTCTCATAGGAGCCAGAGCTGGAGCCAATACTCCACAGAAATACTTTGATCGATGCTTCCATACATATATGCATCAGATCAAAACCCTGATAGTCTCAGCCATTCACTGGTGAGACTCTAGGCTGGTTTCTTCTTTTGGCTTTCACATTGACACTTTTGGGACTCCCCCTCAACTCAACTGCTATATCCCTCAAATTTCTTGACAATATCTGATACAAGTCAGATCTCATCACAGGTTCATACAAGAGCATGACACCAGTTGCCAAAATATTATAATATTTCTATATTAGCTGGCAAACAGATACAACTCCAAGGCCTCTGAAGGGCATCTGCCTCCCAACCACACCGTCCTATGACCTACAACCATTGTTAATCATCAGTGATAGTAGGTAAATAGTTTGAATTTACTCATCTTGAGCTGGGGTTTTGCCCCAGAGCACTTGAATTTAGAGGGTTAAAATACTTTAAGTGATGATTTTAAATGATTATGGATGGGAGAAAATGCCAGAAAATCATATAAGGGACTTGTGATAAATCACATAATGATTTACCTGGTAGAAGACTTATAAGTAGCTCTTGTAATTCAATAATAAAACCACAAATAATCCAATTAAAAGGTAGGGATAAATTTTTAATAGACATCAATAAAGTATCCAATTGGTTAAGATACTCAATATCATTGTTGTTGTTGTTGTTGTTAGGTGCCATCGAGTTTTTGTCCAACTCATAGCGACCCTATGTATAACAGGTGAAACAGTACTTTTAGTGCTTCTCAGATATTCGTAGGGTTTTCAATGGCTGATTGTTTGGGGAAGTGGATTGCTGGATCCTTCTCCAAAGACTAAAAGGACCTGGTGTTTCAAGACAGTCTCCCATCCAAGTACTAACCAGGCCCGACCCTGCTTATCTTCTGAGATCTGACAAGACTGGATGCCACAGTGTTACGGCTGCAGGCACTCAATAGCATTATTATTTTGTTGTTGTTGTTAGGTGCCATTGAGTCGGTATCTGACTCATAGCGACCCTCATAGGGTTTTCAATGGCTGACTGTTTCGGAATTGCCTTGGGAATGGATTGCCAGGCCCTTCTCCCGTTTTCGTGGTGCTGGGAATTGAACTTGGGACCTCAGAGACTGCGGCGCAGCACTCTACCAACTGAGCTAAATCCCAGCCCCTAGCATTATTATTAGTACAAGAAAAATGCAAATGTAAATGAAAATGAAATTTCACTACAAATACAGGGCTGAGATTTTGCTTAGTTGGTAGAACACCGCTCTGCAATCTCAGAGGTCCTAGGTTCGCAGCACCACAAAAATTGGGAGAACCACAAATTCCCAGCACCACAAAAAATGGGAGAACATGGCAATCCACTCCCAAGGCAATCCCAAAAAATTCAGCCATTGAAAACCCCATGAGGGTTGCTATGAGTCAGACATGACTCAACAGCACCTACCAACCAACCAACTAACTATACATCCACTAGTGTCTATAATCAAAAAATTCTAATACATACCAACTAGGGGCAAAAAGTCTGGTCACACAAGTGTTGATGTGAATGTCAAAAAAAACAAAAACTAGAATTCCCATACATTGATGTTGGGAATGGACAATCACCTTGCAAATCAGTTTCTCAGTTTCTTAGAAAGTTGAACATACACTAAATAACATTTCTACTCATAGGTATGTACCCAAAAGAAATAAAAGCATTGTCCAAACAAAAATTTGCATACAAATGCTCACAAAAGAACTACAGGCTAAGTATCACTCAGCAGAAATGCTTGGGACCAAAAGGATTTGAGATTTCAGATCTCTTTTCAGATTTAGCATGTTTTCATACACACAGTAATATGAAAAGCCCAAAAAGTAAATTAATCTATGCTTCATGTTGTTGTTAGGTGCCATTGTTAGGAGTCATATCTCACTCACAGTGACCCTATGTGAAACAGAACAAAACACTCCCCAACACTGCGCCATGCTTGGCTCCAGGACAGTGCTTCTCTGCTATTCATAGGGTTTTCAATGACTGATCATTTTGCAATTTTTCAGGAATGGGATGCCAGGTCTTTCTCCCATTTTTGCAGTGCTGGGTATTGAACCCAAGGCCTCAGAGAACACAGAGTAGCACTCTACAAACTGAGCCAAATCTCAGCCTTTATGTTTTACATACACCTTAAACATACAAGAGAAAAGTAATTTTATCAGCTATTTCTATTGAACCCATATTCTGACTGTAATTTATTACATGAGGTCAGGTGTGGAATTTTCCGCTGGTAGCATCATGTCAGAGCTCCAAATATTTGGATTTTGGTGCATCATGGATTTCAGATTTTTGCATTAAGAAAAGTCCACCAGTGTTCTATAATAGCTAAAAGTAGAAACACTTCAAATGTCTTCTAGTTGCTGAACGGACAAACAAAATGTGGTATATAAATGCAATTGAATCTATTTAGCAAAAATAAAAAGAAAGAAAAAAGAAATGAGCTACTGATATATAGTAGAATATTAATGAACCTCAAAAATACTATGCCAAGTGAAAGAATATTATATTATTCTATTCACATAAAATTTCCAGAAAAGGCAAATCAATAGAGACAGAAAGCAGATGAGTGGCTGCATGTGACTGGAGAATGAGAGTGGATATGGATGGACACTGGGAACTTTTGGAAGTATTGGAAATATATTGATATATTGATAATATATTGATATATTGATAGATACTCAACTCTAAAAATTCACTTAAAACCACTTGTCTATTTACTTACAGTATACTGACAGTGGGTGAATTTTATTATATATATAACTTAAACTTCACTAAAGTCTACAGCCATAGCCCTGTGGCATCAGAAGTTAAGCAGGGTCAGGCCTGATTAGTACTTGGATGGGATACCGCCTAGGAACACCAGGTGCTGTAGGCTTGGGAGACGGACCCGAAACCCACTTCCAAAGAAAATCAATCCACCAATGAAAACCCTATGAACAGCAGGGAAGCACTGACAATAGTGTTTCACTTGTTGTACACAGGATGGCTATGAGTCAGATACTGACTCAACAGTACCTAACAACAACAACAAAGCTGTTATGTGTTCAGCCATACAACCCTGGTATTCAATCCTGTCTGATCTCAAAAGCTAAGCAAGGTTGGACCTGGCTAGTACTTGGATGGGAGACCTTCTGGGAATATCAGGTACTGTAGACTTGGGAGAAGGACCCAGCAGCCCACTCCTGAAACAATGAGCAATCAAAAACCCTACAAATAGCAGAGATGCACTGATATAATGCTGGCCATGGCACAGTATCGGGTAGTGTTTCAGTCTGTTATGCATAGGGTTGCTATGAATTGGACCCAACTCCACAGCAACTAACAACAACAAAGCTGTTAAATAACAAAAATAAGACAAAAAGATTATGTGAAAATGTTAAGCCTTCATTTTCACCCCTTCCCAGAAAACCTCCCTTCTCCCTTATCACTAACCTGCCTCTATCTACTATGGCAAGCAGAGATGTCCAGGGCCAAGACCCAAGTCAACAGGAATCTGCTGGATTTGTGGCATTCTGTTTGAATAGAGCACTCCATTCCATCTTAACTTGTCCTAAAAACCCACTGACTCGAGTAATTTAGTTAGAACCTCAGATTGCCCTATGAGGGCTTAGTTGTATATCTGGCGTCTACTTGTGGGGCTGACCCACTCCTAACAGTCCTCTTGGTTCCTGAACTCAGTTTTGCCTTGATACTAGCTTTATTTCAACCTTACCCCCCACAGCATAACCCAGACACAAAAACCCCAAATACCATCCCAGGCTGCAGGCCAAGAACCTCATTCAGATTGGCACCAACTGGCTTCCTGCCAGCTCTGAGGAAGAGTGGAGCTCAGGCAGTCTGTCACAAGCTACAAGGCTCATCTCAGGGATTCCCATTCTTTTTTAAAAAATGAGGACCCCTTTTAAATGTCAAAACATTTTTCAAACCCACACTTAATAGTAATTATACTTTTAGTATGAGTTGATAAAAAAATACAAAATGACAAAATGCTACAATAAAGCATGAATGTTCTTAAGTAACTTTGCATTTTACTAATTATAACCACATCTACAATTATCAGAAGGAAAATCTGCCACTTAAGAACAGGGAGAAATATCTTGAAGGTTGCTTCTGCATTCTGGGAAAGTGCAGGATTCAGTTCAGAATAAATCACTCTTTTGTTTGGGATTACACAGCCTGTGTTTAGGAAGGCTCTGAGCTAGATGAGGAGTGGCTTAAGAAGAATGGAAATAAATTGCTGTGCATAAGGAAATGCTGTACTAAAGATCTTCTAAGTTGCTCCATGGAAGTTTAAGAGAGGATGGAGTTAGAGTTCTGCTTTTACTGTTTTAGTTGTTGAGAAGCAAGTAGAGAACAGAAAGGACCTCAACACGTAGAAAGAAGCATCAGGGTACAAGTTTTCATGGGAATTTGTTAAATGTGAATTCAAAACACTACTACTGCTTGGTGCCAAGGCCTGGAGGCTGCTGGACATCATGGCTATGAGATGGGGACAGCTGCTATAAGAAATGTGGTTTCCCATCATTTTCTTGAGTTAACTCTTCAGAATCACAAGAACTACAAGTGAGTTTTACAGACACTGGGAGATGATCCTAAGTGGCTGAACTAGTACTGAGTATAGATAGAAATGTCAAAGTAAGTCCCACAAGACAGTCCATCTGAGTCTGTCAACTCAAGGCCAATCACAACATCCTAATGTAATAGTAAAAGCAAACATTTCTTAACAATTTACAAAGAAGCACTCTCACATATACCTTTTTAAAACTTTAGCCACTAAAATCCACTATGAGAAAGACAGTGTCAACTCAGCTTTACAATGGGGAAATTAAGGTTCACAAAGAATAAAATGCTGTGCTACATCTAATCAGGTAATCCCAAGGTCAGAACTAAGATCATGGCCCTCAGCCTCCAAAGGCAATGAGCTTTCTACTTTATCACAGATATGGAAAAGAAATAGAAAACAAAACACCTCAGAAACTGAAGTAAGTACTGCTCTCCACAGCTTATATGCTACCGCTAATTTTAAACCACTATTTCCCACTTGTTGCCTGGATAAAATTTATTCATTCAATCATTCAATAAATATTTATTGGCCACTTATCTTGAGCCAGTACCTCAGTGACAGCCAACTTCAGAAACCCAAAGTTGAACACCACTCAATAACTGTTACCAATAAATAGTGCAACAAGAGTCTTCCCTTGGCAGTAATATCCTGATTCAGCGTCATTTTGTTTTGTGGGTGTTATTAAACTGATAAATGCCTCGCATTTCTTAAAGAACAAAAACTGCTTACCCTGCAAGACATTAATTACACTCACACACAAATCATCTGCCTACACAGCTCTTAAACTTGTAGCCGGATACACACAGTGGCCCATTGATGACATTTTTTATTCTGGTACACTCAAAACAAGGCAAAAAAAAAACACCTGAGAAGTTGCCCAAGGTCAGCTGAGCTATGACCTGTATAAAAGTCATCATGATAAGATGTGGCCCAGTGAAAATAGTCCATTAAAAAAAAAGAAACAAACAAACAGACAACCACTACTCCAACTAACATGCACTCTCGCTGGCCTCTCCTCCCTGGGGTACTGGAGGATGTCTGGACAAGAAGGCCATCTGTGTGCCTTCCCATGTCTGCTTCTGTGGCTCAACAGCTGCTGCAGCAGGCACACACTTTCTCAGTGCTTTGACTTTCTCTTTACAGAACGTGATGTTTAGACTACACAGTCTCTAAAATCCCCTATCAGACAAGGTCCCAGCAAGAAGGAGACTGCTGCATGCTCATGTCAGGGCAGTTCAAGAAGACTGTTCACAGAGGTACGGGCTAGAGGGAGGGAAAGCCCAGAGGAAGCAGCAGCTATGAGAGAACCACCACCATCTGCCATCCTGGGCCCACAGGGAGAAGGGGCAGGTACAGGCCCAGAAGGAAGGAGGCAGATAGCAAGGGAGGGCCACCTCAAGAGGGCTCTTAGGCAAGGGGAACAGAGGGCTCCAGGTGGCCATCCAGTAAGACAAGTGGAAAGACCAACCATTCCCTCAGCCTCTGATATCCTTCCCTGGGCTCTCCATCTGCTGTGCCCTATCAGAAGTCAAAGAGCTTGTCCATTTTCCAGGAAGGGAATAGAGTAGAGAAGGCTGGGCAGCAAGTGTGGAGATGTGAATGAGAGCAAGTCCCTTCCCATTTTAACATTCTCTGGTGTTTGGTAGTTGTGAGGACAATCTAGTCTCAGGCATACCAGGCCAAGAACTTCTGGGCAGCTAGGAATAGGTATGGGCCTGTATAATACACCAAAGTCAGCCCCTACCTTCTCACTATAGAGAACATGTCAAGCAAAGAAAGATGAGTAATATGTTTCTGTTCATGAACCTAAGGGATCCTCCAAGGCTGCATATGTTATTTGATGCTCACCTTTAAAGATGCTGTATCATTTTCCATGAAGAGACATCTGGGTTTGATTCCAGGTTCCAGGGTTACATGGGTAACCTCATTACACTCTCTAAGCCTTTCCTCATTTGGCCCTATTACCTCATAGGGCTATTGTGGAGATTAAATAAGATGTTCAGCATGTAGTGCAAGTCTAACTAGCAAGCAATACTTTTATTATTAATCTCTCACTGGGCATTTATTTAACAAGTATTTCTTGGAAGTCTGTTAATGACTTTTACCTGAGCTACCTTCCTTTTCTTTTATTCTGTCTCTGGGAGCCTCCTTCACATGACTTCTGGGGTTCCCAAAATATTACAAACTAATCAGCAATTTTTACTAAACAATTGATTAAATGAATTTCTTTGAAAAGTTAAAGCATGTTAGACAAGATGAAATTAAAAGTTTTACGTAGAAAAAAAATGGTTCATTTTGAAAATGTGAATCTTTCACATTGAAAATAAAATCAGATCTAAATAAAATAAAAATCAATCAGCACATAATACCACTTGAAAATGTAATTTAGCAAAAGGAAACTTGGATTCTTGTCAAAATGCTTTATTTTAGCTAGTATCTTTTATGATTCTATAATCCTATTTTTTGAAAACTTGGAGCACTTTGCTATTATCTATAGGTACATTAAGAAATTATAAAGATGAGTAAAAGATATACTAACAAAAGAGAATGTGAAAAATACAAATAATAAGAATATAGCCAACATCAGGTTTTGCACATATAAGTAGGAAGTAGGGAATAAATTTAGGTAAAGAGGTTGTTGGTGACCACAATTCAGAGATATCACAATTGAGCTACTAGCATTCAGCTGGCCCATTCAAGTTTCCAAGTGCATCTGAGTACCTGGCATTGAGCTAGCCCTTGAGAGGACAGATCCTATTGCTCCTCCAGACACTGCTCTGCCTTGGGAGTCTCCAAGATCGACTTGGGAGGCATAGACACCTTCCAGAAAGCAAGATGGATCTTGTGCTATAATGAACAAATTAACATTAACATGGGACTATGGATTCAGACCTGCAGCTGTAGCCCTGTGGCATCTGATCCCGTCAGATCTCGGAAGCTAAGCAGGGTCGGGCCTGGTTAGTACTTGGATAGGAGACCGCCAGGGAACACCAGATACTGTAGGCTTGGGAGAAGGATCTAGCAACCCCTCCCAAAAATCAATCTGCCATTGAAAACCCTATGAACAGCAGAGAAGCACTGACAATAGTGTTTCACCTGTTGTATACAGGGTCGCTATGAGTCAGATACCGACTCGACGGCACCTAACAATGACAACAATGGATTCAGAAGACAGGAGGGTAAATTTACTAAAGGCTTGCTATCATTTAGCTTTTTCTGTGTAACAAACTATCCTAAAACTTTGTGGCTTAAACAACAGCCATTTATTCAGCTGGCTGTTCTATGTGTCAACTAGGCTGTTACGGTCTAGGCAGGTATGGCTCATCTCACCTGGGACTTCTTCATGTGTCTATGGTCAGGTGATTGATCTTCTCATAGTTGAATGATTTATGATAACCTCATTCACCTGACTGGCAACTGGCATCCAAGGAAATTGGCCATAAGTTTCTCATTATCCAGCCTAGGCTCTTCCTAAGGTGGTTAGCAGTCACAGGGTAACCCAAAAGCAGCAGCAAAAGAAGGCAATCTCCAATGTACATCCCTTTTCAAGTTTCTTCTCACACCACATTTGCCAAAATCCCACTGGTCAAAGCAGGTTACAAGGCCAAGCTTAGAGCCCAGGTGGGGAGGACAACAAAGTCATACTTCAAAGCAGCAATCCCCAAACTTTTTGGCACCATGGACTGGCTTACTAGAAGACAATTTTCCTGTGGATGGTGGAGGTGGTGGGGAAGAGGTTAATCTGACCAGAGGCAGAACTCAGGCAGCAATGCGAGAGCAATGGGGATTAGCTGTAAATACAGATGTCAATACAGACAGCCCAGTGGTTGGGGACACCTGCTTCAATTGGCTGTGCATATAGGAATGGGAAGAATTTGAGGCCATTTTTACAGTGTACCACAAAGCTGTCTACAAGCAGTATTTTAAGAGAATGTCATAGTCTCCTGGGAGAAGGGCCTGGCAATCCACTCCCAAAGCAATCCTGAAATAGTCAGCCATTGAAAACCCTATGAGGGTCGCTATGAGTCGGATGCCGACTCGACAGCACCTAACAACAACAACAACAATAGTCTCCTAGGAATTTGCTATGGTAGGAGCTATTCCCTAGAAGAATAATTAAGATAGAAACCAGTGTGGAAATATAAAAATGCCTCTGACTCAGCCACGGAAGAGCAAAGAGCCATGCACATTTTGGAAGGTTCTGGAGATAGAGTTCATCACATAATTTCCCATATGATGCAGGTATATTTGAAATACCTGTGGCTATTGGATCCCATCACACTATTTCCACTGTCTAGTCTTGCCTCTGGGGGTGGAAGCTAACCCAGTAAGAGTACTGGGGATGTCCCCATAATGAGTTATGCAAATAAAACCCTATTATACTGACTGCCCTTACAGGAAGACCTTAATGATAGAGCATCCTAGGAGTGAAATCAGCAATGTCTTCCTAAATCATGTAAAACAGTTGTGCCTTCAAAGTCACAAAACAACTGCTCCTGGCAGCTGTGAAGCTGTCCCCTCTCAGAGAGGAAAGACACAGATGCACCAAGCAGCACTAGGTCATCAGTGATGTAGTTTCCATGTCCCCTTTCATGTTCCTCTGTCTACATATTTTGTTCCCAAGACCCAAATAAATAGTTAATTGCTGTTTGCCTATTTCTTTCATTCGTTTATTCCTTGACTCACCTAGCAATTATTTATTGAGGACTTCCCACATGCCAACAGGAGCTGGGAGAAAACATATCAGTAAGATGCCCTTGCCCCCAAAGACCTCAGTATTTGATGTGGATGGGATACAAAAATGGAAACAATGACAAATGAGTGTGATGCTGAATGAGACGGAAGCTCAGGGTACTTTAGGAGCGCCAGGGAGGAACCCCTAACCATGGGACAGCATCCCAAAGACCGTGATACTTCACCTGCATCCTCAACAATGTTTAGGAAATTGGCAGACATGAGAAGGGCATTCCAGGCAGAGGAAACATCTTGTACAAGGACATGGAAGCAAAGGGGACATGGTGACACCCAGAAAGCACACAAAGAATGAACAAAAGTAGAGCCAGAGACAACCAGGCTGCTGTCTGAGGTGTGATGGTACACTGTGAACCTGCCTCTCCCCATTAACTAAAACATCATAGAAGACACCAGTTTTCATCCTTCCTGACTGACCCACTGATCCCACCTCAGCATGAATGAATTTGAGTTACTAGTTCGCCTCAAACAGCATGTGAACTTGACCATGGGAATAGACTTTGGTTCTCATTTCTGGCATTAGCGAACAAGTAGGGTAGTTTAGAGGGCAGGATAGCATTCCCTGAATCCTCATCAAGATCCCATGTAGGCTTTTCCTACAGATAAACCTGATTTACTTCCTCCTTTTAGAATGAAAGGAGAGTCAAAAAAGGACATCAATGTTACTCTCTAACCCCAGATGCCCTAACTTCCTGGTAGAACCAAAATCTCTACTTGGTTCTACACAGGAAGGTATAAACATGGTATTAATAACAATGCTGTTTATGTGGGTATTTTATATGAGCTAGGCCCTTGGCTAAACTCTTTACAGATATTATCTCCTTAAATTATCACCTTAACTCCATAGAGATATTTCTATCATTATGAAGAACAAAGTTTACAGATAAAGGCTAGTGACTTATGTAAAGTTACAGGTAGGGAATCAGAGACAAATCTAGAAGGGCCTGTATCCCCTAATTTCTTCCTCAACAGACCTCTCTGTGCACTGGGACCCAAGTCCTAGGTCTTCTCCATTGCTATAGGAACCTTGGTCTAAATAGTCACCATCTCTGAGCTTTCCTGGCCCCGGCTTCCCTATACTATCGCCAGATTTATCAGACTCATTTACTGAATCACGAATATTTCTGCAGCTCAACTAGTGGTTGAGCTAGTGGGTGTTAGCCTGCAGAAAATATAAGACATGGTCTCAAACCTAAAGCATATCTACTTAAGCAGG
This sequence comes from Pedetes capensis, assembly GCA_007922755.1. NCBI lineage: Eukaryota > Metazoa > Chordata > Mammalia > Rodentia > Pedetidae > Pedetes > Pedetes capensis. Next base: position 17,006 of record VMDO01003306.1, read on the forward strand.
ATATTCATTAATTCATCCATCCATTCATTAAACTGAGTAAGCACCAACTGTGTGTCAGGAACTTGGGAAACACTTGTTGTTGTTGTTGTTGTTGTTGTTGTTGTTGTTGTTGTTAGGTGCCATCGAGTTGGTATCCGACTCATAGCAACCCTCATAGGGTTTTCAATGGCTGACTGTTTTCGGGATTGCCTTGGGAGTGGATTGCCAGGCCCTTCTCCCATTTTGCAGGTCTCACGGGTGGCTGGCGCGGCCCTCGAGGGCACGGTGCCGCCGCCGCCACTCCCATCTTGGAAACATTAAGAAATATAAATGAGAGTTTAGCACCATGGCACATGCCTATAATCCTAACAAATTAGGAAGCTGAGGCAGGAGGATCACAAGTTTGAGGACAAAGGCAACCTGCACAACTTAGCAAGACCTTCTCTCAAAATAAAAATAATAAAGATGCTGGGAGTGCAGCTTAGTGGTGAAGCACTTGCCTCACACATAGTAAAAAAAAAATTAGAAGTGAATAATGAAGTCAAGTTCTTGCCCACTCTAATAGAGTTAATGGCACATACATAAGCAATATGTTGCAGATGCAGAGCTGCAATCTACATCCTGACTTACAGGTGAGTGCCCATCAGCAAAACTTCTTGGAAGAGTTGCTTCTAGTGGCTATCTTTACTTTCCTCCCATTTCCTTCACACCTTACTCCTGTCCCACTGCTTGTTTGAAACTACTCTTCTCAAGATCACCAATGACTCCCAGCTCACCAAATCAATTACATTCCATCTTTGCCAAAACACTTCCCCCTTAATTTCCATGATGGCACAATCTTCAGGTGTTCCTCACATCTCACTGACTACTCGCTTTGAAACTTACTGGCTGCTCTTCTTCTCTTAGCTTCTAAACATTTTATTTCCCCAAGGCTTCAATTTCAGACTGTCTTGCCTATCTACCCTCTACTACATCATTGTTTTAAATATCATTTACAATGACACCCAAATTTGTGTCTTTAGTGACTTCTCTCTGGAATTCTGGATTCTTATGTCCACATGTTTACTGATACCAAATTTACCATGCAAAATACAACTCCTTATTTTTACCATCAATGCTACACCTCTCAGTAAACAACACCACCATCTACTGAACTGCTTGAGCCAAAAGTACAAGAGGCAAAAGCCCCCACATCCAGTCTATCTGCAAGTCCTGCCAACATACCTCCAAGACAGATCTAGAATACCTCCACTAGTCTCCATCTCCGCTATTCCCAACCCATCCCAACCTACATCTTCTCCAGCCTCAATTACTGCATAAGCCTTCAAATGGCTCTCTCAGTTTTCATCCTCACCCTTGCCACATTTCATCCTTCACAAACTACAATGAACTATCAGAATGATAACCACACCATCCTAGGCTTCAAACTCTTCAATATCTCTACTGAATTTAGAATAAAATACAAACATTTTCCTTACCTGAATCCTAATATAATTTGTGACTACTTCTCTGATCTCATCTCCTTCCAGTTTTTCCTTCAGTGACTCCACTCCAATCTCACTGGCCAGGAACTTCACACCAGCTGCTGCCTTTGCCTGGAAGGTTTTTTCTCCTGATCTTCACATACACAGGTCCTTCATGTCATTTGCATCTCAAGTTATATGCCACCTCCTTGAAAAGGCCTTCCATGATCACCCACTCTAATGTACTTCTCTGTTTTAATTTTCTGTGTAGTACTTGGTACTAATAAATTTGTGTATGTTGTGTGTATGTGTTCACATTATCTGCTTCTTGCCTGTTAACTTCTTATTAAAATGAAAGATCCAAAAGAGCAAATAGAGTATAGTATTTGCCTTGTTTAGGATATGGATGAATAACCAGCACAAATTGGGGAATTAATAAATGTTGAAGAAGTAAATAGATGAATCCCCCATGACTATCATAATAATAAAGGTGATTTCAATATGTTAAAGAGTGGATAATAAAAAGCTACCACCTTTTTGACCCAGAAAGGGAGCCACTGTGATAGAAGCATGCCATACCTAGAAAACCACCTCATGTGACATGGAAAGGCAATCTATTAGCATGGAAGAATTTTCAAAGGCTTTTACTGAGAATAACAGAGACATTTTCAATCCAAATCTACAGAATACACATTTCTCAAGATAAAATTGTTCAATATGTAAGCAGCTGGACCAGATTGATTATGGCTGGATTGGGGTATGCCCTTTAAGTCTCCCCATATTTTACCACAAATACTGATAGGCCCCTTTAGGTGGATGGTTCTGCCTGATATTCCAGAGGGAAGAACCATTTAGAAGAAAGATACCCAGCTGCCTATCTTTGAAAGAGTGAAAAATATTATCAGAATGGCCAGAAATATAGAATCCAGGAATCTGAATCAAAACAGAGATCATGATGAAAATGATAATGCAAATGGCTACACAGAAAATAATAAAGCTCCCCAAATAGAAGCACTGGAGATGTTTCCCAAAGGCCCACAGCTGCTCAGTCCAAGACTGGCATCCTTAACTTCAACACGTACCAGAAGAGTGAGCACTTTATGTTAAACCTAGGGGCCATCACTTTGCAGCAGTCCTTAAGAATTCTTTAGGCACAGAAAGGCTACTCTAAAACAGACTGCAGAGTACCTGGTTTTTATTGATGGAATTGCTAAAACATCCCAATTGTTTGCAACCACAAGCTAAATGACTCATAACTCCTTCAATAAAGGTCATCTTGCACAGGAATTAACTGTTAAGAAATATCTATAACTGAGCTTTTTTAAAGCTCCAAATTTTCTGATATATGAATAAAGTAACCCCAATTTACCCTAAACTAGATAACATTTTAAAGTCAGAGCTGTGTCTTTACTCACCTTTGCATCCACAATACTTAAGTACCTAGCAGGTAAACAATAAGGATTTGCTTATTAAATAAATTTCACCATCTTTTCTAGCTTACTCATGCATATAATTATTTCTCTCTCCTTCCCTGCCCTCTGTCCACCCACTCCCAAATATCTCTCTCTTCCTCTCCCTCCCTCCCTCTCTGTCTCCCTCTCTCTCTCTCTCTCTCTCTCTCTCTCTCACACACACACACACACACACACACACACAAAAAAAAAAAAAAAAAAAAAAAAAAAAAAAAACCCTCTCTATCAAAGCTCACTGCTCAGTTTATACCTTAAACCTGTGAAGGAGTGGATCTGATATTACATGAGGCCCTCACCTTAACCCTAACCAAAAGCTAGATGATATACTAGAGAGAGATGCTCTGAATCTGTATGAAAAGTGAAGCCAAATGATCAGATGGGCCCCCTCCTTTCTCCTGCTCCTAAACACAAACATTTACAAAAAACCTGGGGTCCAAGTATCCTGAACATCCATTTATAACAGCCACTAAAGCAAAGAGAAGTGAACCCTGACAACAAAAGCAGATTCACTTTATTAGGATTGTTCAAATTTCTTACAGAAATCTTACTCCTCTATCCACAGCAAGCAATTCCTTATTAAATAGTGTTGCTGCTGTTGTTGTTGTTAGGTGCCCTCAAGTCGGATCCAACTCCTGGGAACCCTATTACAACAGAACAAAACACTACCCAACACTGTGCCATACACACAATCTTTTTATGTTTGAGCCACTGTTGCAGCCGCTACGTTTCTTCTCATTTTGAGCCAAGCCATATCAGCAAAAGGAGGTCTCAGGGGCTTTACTTATTCCCATCATTAAGACTGACTCTACTTTGAGGGCCTGCAGCCATAGCCCTGTGGCATCCAATCCTATCAGATCTTGGAAGCTAAGCAGGGTCAGGCCTGGTTAGTACTCCAATGGGAGACCACCTGGGAACACGAGGTGCTGTAGGCTTGGGAGACAGACCAAGCAACCCACTCCCAAAAATCAATCCACCACTCCCAAAAATCAATCCACCATTGAAAACCCCATGAACAGCAGAAAAGCACTGACAACAGTGTTTCGTCTGTTGTACACAGGGTCACTATGAGTCAGATACCAACTCAACGGCACGGAACAACAACAACTACTTTGAGGAGGCAACTCTTCCCCAATCGATTCTTGAATGCCATCCAGCCTGGGGGGGGCTCATTTTCTGGCACTACATCTGATAGTGTTTCTCTGCTATTCATAGAGTTTTCAAAGGCTGATTGTTTCAGGAGTGGGTTGTCATTTCCTTCTCTCTACTATGTCTTAGTCTGGAAGCTCATCTGAAACCTGTCCACTAGGGGTGACCCTGCTGGTATCTATAATATTTGTGGCATAGCTTTCAGCATCACAGAAACATGCAGTCCCCCACAGTACATCAAACTGACAGACACATGGGGGAGTTAGTTGATTAGTAACCTTAATTCCATGTACTTTTACTCCCACTTTTACCATGTAAGGCAATATATTCACAGGTTCCAGGAATTGGGGCATAGACATATTTGAAGGGGCCAAACTTATTTGGCACCAAATCCTAATGAACTGAAATGATTATTATAATATTTATTTTTCTCCAAAAAATGCAAAGATTTATACATTTGATTATAGGATGCATCTTCAGACCCTAGTAGACATGTATCTAAGTTCATTTGTGATGCTACAACAAAATAACACAGATTGAATAGTTTACAAATAACAGAAACCTATTTCTCACCAATATGGATGCTTAGAAGTTCAAGATCAAGGCACCAAAAGGATTAGTGTCTAATGGAGGCTATTCAATGTATGACTATTAGAATTTTAAAGTTTAATGAGGCAACTGCGCCAAATTCAGAAACTCTAAAACTGATTAAGGACAATCGTCTTTAAACTTCCATTCCTCTAGAACAGATCCCAGTACTAAAATCTGCCTTGGTCACTGTTCCCCAGAGAAATAGAATCAATAGCAGAGGGAGGGAGGCAGAGGCAGAAAGAAGGAGAGCAGAAGAGAGAGGGCAGAGAGAAAAAGGGAGATGGGGGGAATTCATTACGGGAATTAGTGCAATCAGCGAGGCTGAGAAGTCCAAAATAGACCATCTGGAAGCTGAAGAACCAGAGAAGCTGGTAGTGTGACTCAGTCTAAGTCCAAAGGCCTCAGAGCCAGGGAAGCCAAGAGCGTGACTCGCAGCCAATGACCTGAGAGCCCAGCAGAAGCAGTCTAAGTTCCAGAGTCCTAAAGGCCAGAGAACCTGGAGTTTTGAGGACCGGGGACAGGAGAAAAAGGTAGATCCAGCTCCAGAAGAGAGAAAGAAAGTAAACTTGTTTTTTCCCTACCTTTTTTTTCTATCCAGGCCCTCAGAAGATTAGAGAGTGGGTGCCCACATCGGTTGAGGACTGATGTTCCTTAGCTCACTGATTCAAATGCCAGTCTCTTCCAGAAACATTCACACAGACATAAGCAGAAAAAAATACACTACCATCCATCTGGGTACCCTTTAATATAATCAAGTTGACACCTAAAATTAACCATCATAGAGTGCTGTGTAATATACATTTACTGAATTACATGTCTAAAATCTAAAATGTTCTAAATTCTGAAACACATCTGTCCCAAAGGGTTTTAGATATGAGATTGTGGAATTATACTAATATAATAATTATTATTAAGATCAAAGAGTTTTAAATATGAGATTATGAATGATGATGATGATGATGATTGACATCATTAACATATTCTCTGAAAGGCAAGGGAAACTGCTCCAAGCTCGATATGGTTCATACATCATGTTCACAAAGCTAGTACCATCCTGTACCTCAAAAGACCTAAAGTCAGAGTGCTCCTACCCCAATCAAATCTGATTCCACTTCTTTCTTCCTGTATGTCCCTGGGCAAGTCATTTACCCTCCATCAGCCTCCTAGTCCTCACCATGCAGGGGTCTGAGTGGGGGATGAGAGCACTCACAGAATGATAAAGATGGTCACATGAAATGAATCCAGCAAAGACCCTGACACTGGGCCTGGCACAGAGTATACAATAAATGATACTGTTACTATCAATTATTATGCTCCCCTGCTTGGCCACTGCATTCACACCTAATACCTATGGCTTTCCCACTGGGATATACAGGCTTGACCAAAATGTGTTTATTCACTGAAAGGAAAAGGTTTGAGGATTTTTATTTCATTTTGCCCATGTTTTCACCCTGCTCTGTGGTATATCAATGATGGGAAGAGCTGATTCCTGAGTCTAAGCTGCTAAATCTTTCACATCCCTGGTAACTTTGTTAATGTCAGTGTTCTGCATGTGCATAGAAGTCAGTGAGTGACCCACCAGCTTGCCTTGTCTTGATGGGACCATCCCTTGGTATTACCCCACTACCTACACCTTGCTTCTGTTTTCATCAACCTGCTGATCCTAATTTGGTTTCTCAACTAACTTCTCCACTGTCACTAAGAAGGACATTTCATAGGAAGCTGGAGAACAAGAAGTTAAGGCCAGATGTGTGGACTCAAGAATCAGAAGCACCATTTCTTCCTTCTTCCCTCTCCTCCCACAGTCAATCCACAGAGGTAAACTGAACACCTGTTACATGCCAAGTACTCTGCTGGCGGCTGGAGGTGCAGTCTCCAGCAAGACAGAGCGAGGTCCTGACATGTAGGTTGTACAGATGATCCCACAAATCATGAATTCATTACTCCTAATTTCACAAACCATTAATTACAAATTAAGGTGACCATGAGGGGAAAAAAAGGACAGGGTGTTTTAAGACTATTTAAGATAGTCTAGGGACTCCAGGAATGCTTTCCCTGAAACAGTAACATCTAATAGAGGACTTACCTAAAGAGTGATAACAACCAGCCAAAGAGGTAGAAGAGTATTCTCTCCTCTGGGAAATAAATGGGAAATAAAGAGACTCATGATGACCCTGAATAGCAAAATGTCAAGGAACTGAAAGATCAAAGTTGCTAAAATATAAGGACGAAGCAGACAGATGACTGGTTGGTAAGGAAAAAAAAATACACACACAGAGAGAGAGAGAGAGAGAGAGAGAGAGAGAGAGAGAGAGAGAAAAGGAGAGAAAGGGAGACAGAGAATATCAATCTAGAGTAGAAGTTGGCCAAATCAGTTTTTGTTCAGGCCTTAAGGATGGTTTTTATATTTTAAAATACTGAAAAAATCAAAAGAAGAATATTATCTTATGAGGTACTATATTTTATGAAATTCATATTTAAGGATCCATAAATAAAGTTTTATTACAAAACAGCCTCACTCATACATGGCTGCATTCATTTTACAATGGCAGAGTTAAGGAGTTGTAACAAAGATCATGTGGCCATAAGCCTGAAATATTTACTGTGTAAGCCCCATATAGAAAAAAGTTTGCCAAACACTAATCTATTGAGACAGTAACAAGCTAGATCATATGATCTTTCTGGGTCACATTAAAGATTTAAGATCTTATGCCAAGAGTGTGGGAACCCATTACAGAGTGCAACACAGGAGGAAGACATAATCCAGTAGTATCCAAACTATTCTGCATGGGTTTTGAAGGGGGTTGTTTGTTTGCTTATTTTGTTACTTGGGGGTTGAACCCAGGGCCTCATACATACTTCGCAAGCACTGTACCACTGGGCTGCACCACAAGCCCATTTTTTATTTTGTATTTTTTTGAGTCAGGGTCTCACTAACTTACCCAGGGTGCCTCTGGCCTCAAACTTGTGATCCTTCTGGCTCTGCCTCCTGAGTTGCTGGGATTATAGGCATGCACCACCATGCTAGGTTTATTCTGCATGTTAAATTAGGTTGTTGTTGTTGTTGTTAGGTGCCTTCAAGTCGGTATCCAACTCATAGTGACCCTCTGTACAACAGGAAACACTACTGTCAGTGCTTCTCTGCTGTTCATAGGGTTTTCAATGGCAGATTGATTTTTGGGAGGGGGTTGCCAGGTCCTTCTCCCAAGCCTACAGGTTTTGGTGTTTCCAGGCGGTCTCCCATCCAGGTACTAACCAGGCCTGACCCTGCTTAGCTTCCGAGATCTGACGAGATCGGATGCCACAGGGCTATGGCTGCAGGCAGTTAAATTGGGTAGGGATCTTCAAAAGTGTGGATTCATGGATCTCATCCCAGAAAATATGTATTAATTGGAGACTGCACCTCCAGAGTACTTGGCATGTAATAGGTGTTCAGTTTACCTCTTTGGATTGATTGTGGAAGGAGAGGGAAGAAGGAAAAATTAACACAGTGCCTCTTGGGTACAGCCAGGGCTTTGGAATTAGGGGGAAAGAGGAGCAAATTTTTAAGGTGATTCTAATGTGCAGGTAAGTCCAGTAACTATGGCTATAATAACATTTTCGTGTTTTAATGATCACCATAACTCAGGGATCCTCTACTAGCTACACATTAAAATCACCTGGGAGATATATTCAAACATACTGATACCCAGGCCCACCCAGACCAATTAATTTAGGATCTCTAATTTGGGGCATTCTGGGGTTTAGCTCAATTGGTAGAGTGGGGCTCTGCACTCTCTAAGGCCCTGGGCTCGATCCTCAGCACTGCAAAAATGGGAGGATGTGGTACCCACTCCTGAAACAATCAGCCATTAAGAACCCTGTGAGGGTCTCTATGAGTCAGGCCTGACTCCACAGCACCTAACAACAACAATAATTTGGGGCATGGCCCCAAGTATAGGCACTTTTTTAAGTTGCCTACATGTCTGTAATATGTAGCCAGGGTTGTGCAGTTTACATTTCTGCATTAACACTGGCCAAGAACAGAGACAAGGAGAACCCTGGGAGGCTCCTCTGAAAGATGAGGAGGATATGGGTTGAACTAGTTTAGGAGTGTGGAGAGGCAATCATCAGGGCTTGGTGATTGGTTGATGGGGGTAAGGGTTTTGGTGAGAAGTTTCAAAAATGACTCAAATGTCTAGCAAAGCAACTAGGTACAAACTGATGGCATTACTGAGATGAGGACCTAGGAAGCGGAAAAAGTTTGAGGTGTAAGAGCACTAGTTCAATTCTAATGTAGAGGCAAAAAGGAGGGTGCCTGTGGGAGAGTTTGTCTGATCAAAGCTGGAAGGGACAGGACTGGAGTGATTAAGGGGTCTTGAATGCCATCCTAACAGTATCTTCCTCATACAGCCGGCAATGGTTACTATGATACAGTGGAACCCCCATAGGCTTTGGATTCAGACATCATGCTGCCCCATGCAATATGTGTGAGTTTTTTCAGCTTCCTCACCTGCAGAATGGGACTAAAAGTGTCCATATATGTCTTGTTCACCTTTGATCAGTAAAGACACTCAATGACAATCAATAAATACCTTTCAAGGGTGTTGGGAAGATTTAATGAGATATCATAAAATGGTAGCATTATCCCTGAAGGGTTTCCAAAAGAGAATGACACAGTGATACCCTCACACCAGTGTTTTAGGAAGTGTGTGGGGGCATCTGTAGGAGGGACAAGAAAGTGGAGGAAGAAACTTGTGCTTAGGGTTAGTTTGAGATGGAGTCCAGCTGTCTGTATAAACACAGTGGAATATGTTGTCAGTAAGAAGTCAGGGTTTCAGGAATCCTTCCTCCAGGAGCTAGGCTACCCTTCCAGCACACGGCTCTTCCTTCCCATTGAAGTTCTTTGACCAGGATGGCCAGAGCTCTAGCCACTGTATTCATATGGCAAATGATAAGATGGGGGAAAGGACAATAAAAGGGGGCACACAGCAATCATTGTGAAGGAAGTTCCCAGAAAGCTAAAACATAATATATCTACTAACACCTCTTAGACCAAAATGTAGTAACATGACCATATCTAGCTTCAAGGGAAGCTAGGAAATGTTGTCTTTATTTTCAGCAGCCATACCCCCAGTCAAAAATGGAAATTCCCATAATGAAGAAGGAAAGGGAAGATGTAGATTGGGGTAGGCAATCAGTACTGCTACAAGGGGTGCAGCCTTATCAGTTCTGGCTCTTCCCTTGCTACTGCCTCCCTGCTCCTCTCTGAGCTTGCTCTCCCACTGATGCTTTGCCTCATACTCTTCACATCTGCCTCTCCCTTGCCTGGGGTTGTTGTTGTTAGGTGCTGCTAAGTCATGTTCAACTCATATTGACCTCATAGGGTTTTCAATGGCTGATTGTTTCCAGATTGCCTTGAGAGTGGACTGTCAAATCCTTCTCCCATTTTTGCAGTACTGGGAATCAAACCCAGGACCTCAGAGACTGAGCTAAATCCCAGCTTGCCTGGGGGACTTTTCTGGCTTTTTCATTGTCTGTCCAACTCTACCCTTCTTTTAAGACTTAAGACAGGATTGATCTCCCTTGTGGCCCCATGTCTGCACTTTTACTGTTGTTGTCCTTAGGTGCCCTCAAATTGGGTCTGACTGATAGTGATCCTATGTATCACAGAACAAAACACTTTCCAACACTGTGCCATGAGTGGCACTATGTCAGTGCTTCTCTGCTGTTCATAGGGTTTTCAATGGCTGATTGCTTCAGGAGTGGATTGTCAGGTCCTTCTTCCATTTCTGTGGTGCTGGAGATCAAACCTAGGGTTTCAGAGAGCACAGAGCAGCACTCTACCAACTGAGCTAAACCCCAGTGCCCCTATTTTTATTACTTTCCTTAAATACATACATACATATTCATAAATACAGGGTGCTTGAATAGGTTTGAACACAGTCCCATCCATAGATGAGTCACTTCTGGTCTCTGAGCCTCAAGTTCCTCCTTCAGCACTTGAGGATAATAATGTCCACCTCACAGTGCTGTAGGGAGGAACAAAGATTTTCCTATGTGTGGAAATGGTCTTTGAACAATAATGCATTAAATATCTATTAGGTGTTATCATATCTCCCCTGAGGTGTTACTTCCTGTTACTTAATATATGAAGAAAATTAAATTTGTTTGTGAAATTGTTGCCTCCCAAAAGAAAAGCACAGAAGATCCATTTCTTCTCCTCCCTCTCACCTTCACTTGGTAAAGATAGAAGGGGATTCTGTCAATTCTTAAAATGTATCCACAAGCTACAAATTAATTTTAGAGATGAGCAAGAATGACTTCCTTCGAAGAGAAAGGCAATCTGGAGAAGCTAGAATGCCCCTGCACTGCTGATCACAGTAGAATTAAAGCCAACCACAGAACTCAGATCATCAAAGGGAATGAGTCATAGTACCTGGCAAGGAAGCAAGACTTCAGCCAGACACCAGTCAGAACTAAACATTATGGCTCTTGGAAATAAGCCAGATTAGTTCCTGTAACTGTGAACAACCCATGGATGACCCCGACCTCATACGTGAAGCTAAACACAAATGACTGCCAGTAACATTTAAAGAATAATTGCTTCTGCTCAGACTAATCATACATCTGATATAGATCCAAACACATTTCACAAGATGTCAGCAAGTAAAGGCCTTTGTTTCTTATTATGAAACAAAATGTTTATGCTGAGAAGTGCCTAAAATATACATGGATGCTTTGACAATAATTTTAAAAGTGAACACTCATGTAATTACCATTCCAATCAAGAAATAGAGCATTATGCCACCTCAGAAGCATGCCTCTCTGATCACAATCTCTTCCCATCTAGAAGTAATCATTATCCTTGTTCTCATGATTTACATTTCCGTCTTTTTCTTTATATTACCACTTATGTACATCCTTGAAAGAATGTTGCCTTTCAAATTTTTATGACTTGAATCACAAATATGTATTCTTTTGTACTTTGATCCTTCTGCTCAGCATTATATATGTGATCCCAAGGTATATATTGATGAAATGATATTACATTTGAAATTTGATTTAACTTAATCAGCAATTTTGTTTTAAAAAGCTTGCCACGTTCTGATGCATACTCAAGTTTGATAACGATTCCTGAATAGTTATTCTATTGTGTGAATATACCACCTCCCAATAATCAATCTGCCATTGAAAACCCTATGAACAGCGGAGAAGCACTGACAATAGTGTTTCGCCTGTTGTACGTAGGGTCGCTATGAGTTGGATACTGACTCGATGGCACCTAACAACAACAACATAACAGATGCATGTATATATTATTTCAAGCTTTATGGTTTCAAGTAGGTAGACATTATATTCTTGTAAAAGGCTTTTGGTGGACCACAGTCTTTCTGATATATACCTTGCAGTAAACTCACAGAAGCATAGGGTGTTTGTCCTCACTAATACATGCCAACACCAAACTATTTTCAGAGTGATTCACCAATTTACAATCCCACTGTTAGGTGCTGTCAAGTCGTGTCTGACTCTTAGCGACCCTTATAGGGTTTTCAATGGCTGATTGTTGCGGGATTGCCTCAGGAGTGGATTGCCACGTCCTTCTGCCATTTTTGTGGTTCTGGGAATCGAATTCAGGAGTTCAAGGACTGCAGAGTGTTGCTCTACCAACTGAGCTAAATTCCAGCCCATCACAATCCCACTAGTAATGTATAAAAGTTCCCTTTACTCCACATCCTTGCCAACAATTAGTATTTTTCACATACTTTAATCATTGTCAATCTGGAGAGTTAAACATTATTAAGCTTTTCCAACTTGGAATCAAAAGGTCACCTACAGACAAATGTGATGACACCTGCCTGTAATCCCAGCACTTGGGAGGCTGGGGCAGGAGGATAATGAGTTTGAGGGCAATCTGGGCAATACAATGAAACTCTGTTTCAAAAGATGAAACAATAAAGATCATCTATACATAAACAGAACTTCAGACATGAAATCAATTTCATAAATACAGCCAAGCATTGCTTAACAACAGGGATAGGGGTTACATCCTGAGAGATGCACTGTTAGGTGATTCCATCATAGCATAAACATCATTTGCACAAACTATGATGGCTACAACAATATTAGGTGATATAATTCTATGAGACCACCATTGTAGATGTATATGTAGTTCTGCATTAAGTGAAACATTGTTATGCAACACAGGACTGGAGTGGGGCTGACACAGGAAAGAATGTGGTATGATGGAGAAAACAAGAAAGGTCAAAATGACCAAAATGTGGAGCACAAGACATGGCATACTATGAGATGTTGAGGAATAAGGCAAGAAGGGACAAATTAAGAACCATGGAGATATGCTAAAGAGTTTAAATTTTACTCCAAGTGAAAGGAAAAACCAATAAAGGGTTTTAGGCAGGACGTTTGTGGTTGTTAGGTGCCCTGGAGTTGTGTCCAACTCACAGGGACTCTCATAGGGTTTTCAATAGCTTATAGTTTCAGGATTGCTTTGGGAATGGATTGCCAAGTCCTTCTACTGTTTTAGCAGTGCTAGAGATGGAAGCTGGGTCCTCAGAGAGTGCGGAGCAACACTCTACCAACTGAGCTAAAACACAGCCCAAGCAGGACATTTACATGATGGTATTTCTGTATTTGTACATGTTAAAATATTTCAGGCACACACTCACTTCTAACTATAAGGATGTTATTTAATGCCTTAAATCAACGCTTCCACCAAAAACAACTAATCAAGCTGAACATAACACAAATATTTATGGGGTATGATTAAAAATTTTATTACACTAAAAGATACATTGTCATTAATCCTTCTCAAAATTCTCCTCATGGCTTCAAACATATTTATCCCGCCATTCTTGTTATTTTCTGAAGAAGCTCTGGAAGTCCTCTTTCATGGGGGTCTTTAGTTTCAACTTCTATCATGACAACACTCCATGTCACACATCACTTCTGGTATGGCAATTTCCGTCAAATAAAAACATCATAGTGTGTCCTCCTCTACCTAATTCGCCAGATCTGGAACAGTGAGACTTCTAGCTCTTTCCCAAAGTCAAAATGAGCATGAAAGGTAAACATTTTGAATTGATTCAGGACACTGAGGCAGCCAAGACACTGCAACTAAAGACATTCATGAAAGAAGACTTCCAGAACTGCTTCAGAAAATATCAAGAATGATGGGGCAAGCATGAGGCCAGAGGGAGTACTTTGAGGAGGATTAATGGCAATGTGTCTTTTACTATAATAATTTTTAAAATGTAAGCATTCATCATATCTTTTGCTTACACCACACACACACACACACACACACACACACACACACACACACACCCCTGATTATAGGAGGAATCTTGAAGTTGTTGAGAAAACTAGGACTTTAGGGGACAAAAATCCTAGAGAAGACAGAAAGGTGAGCCAAACTTCCACAGTCACTTTCTCCCTGGGTCATCTACCAACACTGGGTTACAAGTAAAGGGCTAAGGATCCAGGCAAACAGCCTCAGCAGAGAGTTTCTATTAAGAGGCAAAACACCAGAGGAGTTTTTGGCAATCCCTTGGGACTAGAGAGATGAAAGTTTGCACCTAAGAGGCCAAGATCCCAGTGAGAAGGGAAGAATAGAACACTAAGTCCAGCCCTTGTCTGGTATACCCCTGGAGACATTTGCTGATTTCGGAAACTGTGTAGAACAGGAGGCTAAGATGCCATGAAGAAAGCTCCCAGACAAATTGTTTCTAGTGGGAATTTTAACTGTCTTACAGTTCTGAAGGAACAAAAATTAGCTTTCTGAACTAGCCAGAGGGAAAAGTCATTGAGAACACCCCAGGCTCTTAGCTAAAATCCCAAGAAAGCCATGTCCTAGAAAGAGACATCTGCCAGTGGCAAAGCTTTATCAAAATGTAAACATAACTTACATCAGGACAACTCAGCCCCTAACTAGATGAGAATAGTCAGTCCCCTAGTATGCCTTCCTAATAGCTATTTCTCTGAAGGAAAATATCATCCCCAATATGAACAATTTTTCATACAAAGTGTCCCATACACAATCAAATTTACCAGCCATGCCAAGACCAAAAATCCAGAGAGGTAGGGGAAATAGACCACAAAAAGAAACCACAAATCATTCAGATATTTGAGTTAAAAGACAAAGAATATAACTATGATAAATGTACCAAAAGAATAACAAGATGGAGGCATGACATGAAAAGATAATTTCACTGGGAAATTAGAATCAATAAAAAGGATCAAATAGCATTTTTAGAACTGTAAAATAGAAGTACTGAAATGAAGAGCTCAATAGATCAAATAGGATGAATGGTTTAGACATAGAAGAAAAATGACTAATAAATTAGAAATCGGGTCAAAATTTTTTCAAAGCTGAATTACAGAGGAAAAGAGTAAAATGAAAAACATAGAAAAGAATGAGACATATGTGATCCATAAAAATGTATAAAGTTTGTGTACTTGAATGCATAGAAGAGAAATGATGGGACAGTGTTTGAAGAGATAAGAGCAAAGTGATTGAAGATATCAATGCACAAATACAAAATTTACTAAGAAACTCAAGTAGGGTTAACAGTAAATAAACAATGAAAAAAATAATCAATACTGTCAGACATAGGGACATCACAGAAAAACTGATTTAAAAAACCTAAACACAAAGAGAATATCCTATAAACAGCCAGAGTGAAAAAACCACATTTCCTTCAAAAGAGTAATAATAATATTGGCTGACGGCTGATTTCTAAAAAAAATTATGGAAGTCTGATGATAATGGAATAATATTTTCAAGTGCTGGGGAAAATTACAAATACAGAATTCCATACTCCATAAAAATATTCAAAATATGAAGGTAAAATTAAGATATTTTCAGAAAAGTAAAACTGAGATGATTTGTCACCAGCAAACCTTTATTTTTAAAAAATGCTAATGGAAGTCTAAGAACAGAAAAAATGATCACAGATAAAAGCATGGTAACACATAAAAAAATCAGTGGAAAAAGTACACATGGTGGTAAATTTGAATAAATACTATTTTGAAGAACAATAAAATGAGTTTTAAAAATCTGTAGACTGAGCCGGGTGCAGTGGTGCACGCCTGTAATCCCAGCAGCTCGGGAGGCAGAGGCAGGAGGATTGCAAGTTCAAGACCAGAGGCAGTCTGCATAATTTAGTGAGACCCTGTCTCAAAAACTGAAAAAAATGGGCCGGGGGTGCTGCTCAGTGGTCCAGCACTTGCAAAACATGCAAGCCCAAGGCCCTGGGTTCAACCTCCAGTACACACACACACACACAAAAAAAAAAATTCTGCAGACTTAAAATGCATGACAATAATAACACAAAAGGTGTTAGTAGGTAGATGGAATTAAAATGCTCAAAGGTAGTTTATCACCTGGCTTTCTATTTAGAAAGAAAGAAAAGGAAAGAAAGAAAGAAAGACAGAAAGAAAGAAAGAAAGAAAGAATTAAAACAGGTCTGCGAAATGACTTGTACAGAAATAAATGTTCACTGTAGCATAATAAGTAATAGAAACCAGAAACAACTCAAATGTCCATCTACATGTAAACTGATAAAAAATAGCATATTGATACAATGGAATACAACTCAGCAATAAAAATGAATGAAGCACGGGTAGGCTAAAAACTGTGGATGAATCTCAGATATTATGTTGAGCAAAAGAAGCCAAATTTAAAAGAGTTGTTGTTGTTAGGTGCCATCAAGTTGTATCCAATTCATAGCGACCCTCAGAGGGTTTTCAATGGCTGACTGTTTCAGATTCCCTTGAGAGTGGATTGCCACATCCTTCTCCCACTTTTGTGGTACTGGGAATCAAACATGGGACCTCAGAGATTGCATAGCAGCACTCTACCAACTAAGCTAAATCCCAGCCCATTTAAAAAAGTACATACTATATAATTCACTTATATGAAGTTCTGGTCAAGCAAATCTACACTGTAGATTTGCTATCCATTGTCTACACTGACTACAATGACTATATTGACTACACTGTAGTCAAGACAATGGATACCTTTGGGGCTACAAGAAATTGAGATTCTGCAAGTCTGGCAATGTTCTGTTTCTTGAGATGGCTGATTATGAGGATGTGTTCACTTTGTGGAAATTCTTGAAGCTTCACACTTTGGATGGTGCACTTTTCTGTACATATTTCAAAAAAGTTTAAAAATATACTACAGATACACAAGAAGTTATACAAAGAATAATAAGACTGTACTACCAAAGATTGCCTGCAGCTATAGCCCTGTGGCATCTGATCCCATCAGATCTCGGAAGCTAAGCAGGGTCGGGCCTGGTTAGTACCTGGATGGGAAACCATCTGAGAACACCAGAAGCTGTAGGCTGGGAGAAGGACCTGGCAACCCCCTCCCAAAAATCAATCTGCCATTGAAAACCCTATGAACAGCAGAGAAGCACTGACAATAGTGTTTCCCCTGTTGTACAGAGGGTCGCTATGAGTCGGATACCGACTCAACGGCACCTAACAACAACTAACAACCAAAGATTAGGAAACAAAAAATATAGTTCATGGGTGTAGTGATCCCTGATTACAACTCCACCAGAGATAACTACCCTCTTGAATTTGTAAAGTCCATCATACAGAACAATGTATAGAGCTATTTTTGCATGTTTGTATATAGAAGGGAATTTGATTTCTATTCTTAAAAGATCATTCTAAGAGGGACACAAAAATGATCTAGCATGACAAAAATATTCTATATCCTGCCTACTGTACTGGTTACATGGGTTGAATTGAACATTTGATATCTGTGCATTTTGTTATATCTAAAGTTTACACCATTAAAAAAAAACTTTTAACTAGATCATTCTAGCTTCTTCATAGGGAAGGATGGCAGGGTCACAGAGGCAGAACTAGGAAGGTCAGTCAAATATTGCAGGAGATCCAGTGAGTGTCAAACATGTCTACAGAAGGATAACAAAGGAAAGACAAGGTGGTGGCCAAAACTCTTTGAGAAGCCAAAAAAGAGTTCTCAAAGACAGAAGACTAACCTGACCTAGTACAGAGGAAAAGATGAAGACAGATCACAAATGAAGGAATCAATAAAGAAATAAAATCCTGAGAAGGGATAGAATATAAAGTATAGGTGGTTTTGGTCTTTGCTGGAACACATGTGTTCTTGATTTTTTTTAACAGGAATGAAATTTTTAAAAGGGTACAAATGCAAAGAAGATTGTTTAGTGGTACAAAGATAATGGAGTTCCTGTCCAATGGTTGCTACTCTTTCAACCAACTTGAGTCATTCTCTGAAAAGGGTAATGGATGGAAATGTTGAAGCCTGTGAAGAACAATGTTGTTGTGCTTTAGAAATGGCTGGGAATGCATCCCAGTATGGTAAGGACTGGTTAAGGGAAATCAGAAGTTTCATTTTGGCCAGGTTAAATATCCAGCACACATCCAAATTATTGCAATATTGCAGTATGAGCTCAGGAGTAAGAATATTGTTATCTTTGTGCTGCACAAAGTACAATGTAGCCTATATTAGGTACTCATGGGAGAATGAATAAGGGAATGAATGAAGATTAAATTGTTTCACATTTTCATAGGACATTATATATTATCTGGCATGTTCTACATTAGAGCTGAAGAAAATATCCTTTTAGGGAATCATTCACTATAGATATCAAATCCATTTTCCTTTTTCTCATTTTTAGCTTTGTATGTTCTTAGAAGAAAAATCAATGTTTCTTCCAATTCTATCAATTTTCCATTTACCTAAAGAAATTATATGCTGATCTTCCAAAAATTATTTTCAGGCAGAATTCACCAGTTGGGCAATTCTCATGGAAAAAAAGAGATTGGATCTATATGGCTATATTACTATAATTTGTGACAATCATAAGGATATAGTTAACAAAGAAATTAGAAGCTCTTGCCAAGAAGAATTAACTTCTGCTCTGATTCAGGACCTTCCTGCCAGTGCTAAGCCATATATGCACAATGAATGAAAAATGCCTTTAGTTCAAGTACAGGAATCACAGGGTGATCTCAGCCAAATCTGAATGTGTGCAGAAGAACAGAAGCACTGGCTGTCTTAGGAGACAAGTTAACACAATCTGCTATTTATTTATCATTTATCAATTATGAAATGAAAAAGGGTATAAATGCATTGCTTGCAGCATAAATTGTTGTCTGTTTTATTACACTAAGTTCCATTTATAAGGTCTCCATTCATGGAAGAAGCCCCGTTTTGGTTGGCTGAGCAGCTGGATTTCTGCGCTTGTAATTCATGTACATACTTATTATGTATATTGAGAGCACTCTCCTAATTCCTGTTGCCACAGGCAGACTGTAAATGCATATGTTTTTGTCATTCTTAACTATAGTAATGCAGAACTTCAGCTGCCAAGCTTGGTGCCAATACTCTCACATATGCAATTTATCCTCCACTCATAAAATAATTCATTGTTTGCTGTCAGAAGCTCCTGTCATGACACACAATGGCAGAATCAATTTTTCAAAAAAACCTAAATCACTAAGTGCAACGATAACGTGTTTCTTTTTTTTAATATTCCCTTTCCTGTCATTCCTGTTATTTAGTAACTATAAACCCTGATCAAGTAGCAAAATATTAGAACAGTTCAAATATCAACAAACCACAAACTGTTTTCAAGAAGGGAAAGAAGGAAAATCTCAGTTACATGTTAGATGATCCTTCCAGGCGCTGTCATTTTAAATGTGGAAGCATCAGTTATTTCTCCCGTGTTGGAAGATCTACACATTTAAAGGTTCTGTAGGTCCCCTAAGAAAATAAGCAACCGATTCTTTCATTAAGCCCAACAGGATACTAGTCCTATGCAGGCTTTAAAACTCCAGCACAGTTCCAAGTATGAATATTAAGGCTTAATATTTCAGTTTCAAATCAGAGTTGTTCTGTAGCCAAAGAGCATTGAAACCATACCTCAAGTTGTTAATTGCATATGTCTATGTCCAAAGACTAGCTCCATTTCAAAATCCTGTAGTCTGAAATCTGGAAAAACTCTGGGGGTCTCAAGTCTAACATGACAACCAAAGGAATTTTTCCCCAGCATCCCTGACCGATGGGAAGCCTCTGTTTCAACTACTCCATTGGGGGGGTTCTCAGGAGAAGGTTTTCAAGGGATGTGGTGAAAAACTAGAACCAACCTTTCAGACAGGAGTAAGGCTCCAGTCAGGAAGCTCGCGAAACCGACAGCGTTCCCAAATACTGAAACCAGACTTCCACAGGAATGAAATTAGGAATTAGCAATAATAAGAGTGCAGTGTTTAATACCCGTAGACCCCCAATTCTGGGACCATTTCATTAGCCTAGGGAGGAGCTCCTACAATAGAAGAAGCAAAGTGGCTTTTCCCCCGACAAATTTCTTAAAGCAAGAAATGACTCTTTAAGGCTCACAGCAATGGTTTGTCTAGCTAGAGAGCATCAAATCCCTCCCTTCCGAAACCCAAGCAAAGGGACCCCCTGGTGGAACTGCTGGTGCTTAAAATGCTCTAACTTTGGTCTTAAAATCGTCACTACAGTAAACCAGAACATTTCGGGTTTTTTCTTTTAAGGGTGTATATAGGCTATCCTGTCACTGAAGTTGTTTGGTTGGTGTACGATTGATGAGTGTGGGATTGTATTTTAAGCTCAGCCCTTCATCCAGCTCTGGAGTCTGACTTGATCCTCTCAGGAAAGGCTGGCGCGCGGGCTGAGCTGCCTGCAGCACATCCCCAGCCGGACCCCGGGACGGGGCGGCCCGGCCCTTACCTGTCGATGCTGATCACGCACAGAGTCATGATCGAGGCCGTGCAGCACATGACGTCCATAGCGATGAAGACGTTGCAGAAGAAGTGGCCAAAGATCCACTTGCCCCCGATGAGGTCCGTGACGCTGACGAAGGGCATGACCGCCACGGCCACGGAGAGGTCAGCCAGCGCCAGGGACACAATCAGGTAGTTGGAGGGCTGGCGGAGCTTCTTGACGAAGCACACGGAGATCACCACCAAGCAGTTGCCCGCGATCGTCAGCAGCGTGATGAGCGTCAGGATGGAGCCGATCACAACTTTCTCGGCTCTGCCGTAGTTGATCTGCTCGCCGCAGCCGGAGATATTGTCCGGGGGCGCGTCCCAGGCGGGCGCAGCGCTGGCCGTCACCTCAGGGACCCCGCTCAGCAGGTGCGGCGTCCAGGAGCTCGCGACCGGGTCAGCGCCACCGTCGGGGCTCAGGTCCGGCAGCCCGCGCCCCACCTCCGGCAGGATAAAGGAGCGGAGGTGCCCGTAGAGGTCCGGGCGGCCGCTGCTGTTAACGTCCATCATCGCGCCACTGTGTGCAGCTGCCCATGGAGCCGGCGCCCCCGCCACGCGCTCCGGCTGCCGGCCCCGGGCTTCACCTCGCGGGTTCCGCTCCGCCTGGCCCAGCCATGGGACCCGCGCCGGCCGCTGGGGGGCGCCTGGCTCTGCCTCGCGGACCCGCGGCCCCAGCGCGTCCCAGACTCTCAGCCGCTGCGGGTAACGCGGGGGCGCAGCCGCGTGGGGACTCCCTGCGGGCACCGCGGCACCCGACGGACGCCTGGAATGCGCGGGCCGGAGGGCAGGGAGCGGCTGGCCGCGACCGCAGTCCGCAGCAACGCGCCGCTCGGCCAAGAGCGCCGGGCGGCAGGGGCAGAAGTTGCGGAGTGCGCCCCGCCCCTCGCGCCCGCAGCCGCCGCTCCCCTGCGGCAGCCGCGCCGCGTCCCCGCCGCCGCCGCCTCCGGCTGCTGCCAGCGCCCCTCGCACACCGGGAAGGGCTTCCCCAGCTGGGTAGGACCCGAACCCCTGCCGCGCCTCCCCACGGTGCGGGGGGAGGCGCTGCACGCATCTCCCGGGATCCCCAGCCCTTTCACTAGGGGATTTTGCTGTGCCGCAACTGACCTCAACTTCCGCACAGTCCAAACCACAGTCTGGTGGGGGCTTCTTTTCTTTTAAGAGGACTGACCAGTGGGTCAGCGGATGTTTGGACTCTTTGCGAAGTGGAGAACCTTGTTAGAGGAATTTTTTTTTCCTTTAATTAAAAAACCTTTTGGAGCACTACATAGAGCAGTAAATAGATAACTTCCGTTTCCCATTTTGACCACTTATGGGAGAAAGGGAAGATGGAAAAGTAGAAGCAGCCAAACGGGGTGGGAGTAGAAGCTCAAACGAAGAGGAAGAAAGAAAAAAAGGAATAGAGGGATGCCAGAAGGCCCTGGTACCAAGGAGGAGCTGGGGGCTCCAAGCATGGACTTCAGGGCGAGGGGGTAGAAGGGGGTTTAGACCCTTTCTGACCAACCTTCCAGGACGCTGGCGGCCTTTCAGTTCTGAAAGGAAATCCTGGTTGCTTTAATATCCACACTTCAAAGCCCAATATATTGACATGAGGGTTAATTTTCCCGTTTCAACGGGATTGGAAGTTTAGAATATCTTGTACATAAGCGAAGAAATGACCAGTTACAATGTTCTGCAGAAGAATCCTGGAGGTGTATGTTGATTTTATTGCCTGAAATCCCCTTTGCTCCTCAAACCCTGTCAGAATGGCTGGTTTTTATTATTTGTGAGACTTGCTCCACTCCATTTTGTTTTGTTTTATGGGAAGCCAGCAGTGATTCTCTTTTTAGTGTAAGACTCCAAAAATAATCAAATCTGTTTTCTTTTCTAGTTCGGCCCTAATGGATTATAAATAGAAGCAAAGAAACAAAAAACACAAAATGTATTGATCCAAGTATTGAGTAATACTCTTATTCTTCAAGATGGGTAGTAGCCCTATTTTTGCAGATTAAGGAGACAGTTGTTATTGCAATCAACTGATAAATAATAATTATATTTCAAACCCAGGTTTATCTAATTGCCATGCCTATATCCTCCTCTCTATATATTAAAAAAAGTAAGAAGGGAAAAAATCCTCTTAAGTGGTGGGCTAATGTTCATAGCTCCTTCACTAGGATGAACAATTCAGGGGCTCTTCTCTGCCTGAGAGAAACAAAACAATCCTTTGAGTCAGAGGAGGAGTGGAAGATAATGTCTAGGCCACAAATCAATGTCATTTAATATTTACAGAGACAGATTAGGAAGTTTCTTCAGCCTTATGGCTCTAGTTAATCTCAAACAACAAAAAAGTGACTTGTAGCTAGAGGGCATCTAAGAAACTGCTTGCCCTTTTATATAGAGGAGAAAATAGAGACTGTGAGAAGTTTAAATTTGTCCAAAGTCATATGTGAGTATATTGAAATGTCTCAGATTTGCAATTGGAGGTTTAGAATTGTCTTAAGGCCTGTAAAAATTCCTTAAAGTGATACATTTCCCAAGATACTTTTGAGTTTTCACATTTTAACTTTTTAAACAATTTTATCCTACTTTGACTTTTCTCATATTTTTTGAATACACTAATCAGTTTAGTGTACACATTCTGTCTTGGTTTTATTAAATAATATTCCACAATCATGAGTTCCACAAAGATTTTGAAATTAATAGTTTATATTTATTTGAAACTAAAGTCAATGTGCCCACAGCCATACCACTGTGGCATTCCGATCCCATCAGATATCAGAAGCTAAGCAGGGTGAGGTCTGATTAGTACTTGGATGGAAGACCGCCTGGGAACATCAGGTGCCATAGGCTTGGGAGAAGGACCCGACAACCTACTGCCAAAAACAATCAGCCATTGAAAGCCCTATGAATGGCAGAGAAGCATGAACAGTAATGTTTCACCTGTTTTACATAGGGTTGCTATGAGTTGGACACCCACCCAAGGGCACCTAACAACAACAACCTAGT
Source organism: Pedetes capensis (assembly GCA_007922755.1). NCBI lineage: Eukaryota > Metazoa > Chordata > Mammalia > Rodentia > Pedetidae > Pedetes > Pedetes capensis. Next base: position 40,431 of record VMDO01003306.1, read on the forward strand.
CAATGTAACTTTCCACCTATTCTCTTATCAAACCTACTTGGTAAGAATTTACCTGTTGTTGTTGTTAGTGCTGTCAAGTTGGATCTGACTCATAAGAACCCTGTGTACAGGAGAACAAAACACTGCTCGACACTGTGCCATGCCCATCTCTGTACCAGTGCTTCTCTGCTATTCATAGTGTTTTCAGTGGCAGATTGCTTCAAGACTGTGTTGGGAGTGGGCTGCCAGGTCCTACTCCCACTTATGCAGTGCTGGGGATTAAACCCAGGGCCTCAGAGCAGCACTCTACCAACTGAGCTAAACCCCAGCCCTAAGAATTTAACTAGCCCACTTAGATTTCATAGCAGCTTCCGGTTCTTGCTTTTGTTTTGCTTTAGTGCATTCAGGCTGTTATAACAAAAATAGCATAGACTAGGTGGCTTTAAAACAAACATTTATTTCTCATAGTTCTTGAGGCTAAGGAGTCCAAAATCAAGACATGGGCAGATTCAGTGTCTGGTAAAATCTCATTTCCTTGTTCATAGAGAGCATCTCGCTGTGTCTTCACATGGGAGCAAGGGGTGAGAGAACTCTCTGGGGTCTCTTTTATGAGAGCACTCATCCCATTCATAGGGCAGAGCCTAGACCTAATCACCTCCCAAAGATCCCACCTAATACCATCACACTGAACATTAGGATTTCAATACACAAATTCAGGAAGGAAAAAAATATTCAGCTGATATTGTTTGTTACTGTGAGGTGCTGTCGAGTTGGGTCCAACTTATAGTGACCCTGTGTAGAACAGGACAAACCACTCCCCAATATTGTGCCATGCCCAGCACTATGTCAGTGCTTCTCTGCTATTCACAGGGTTTTCATTGGCTGATCATTTCGGGATTGTTTAGGAGTAGATTGCCACATCCTTCTCCCAATTCAGTTGATAACTTTTAAATTGCATGACATATAAATGCACCAAGTAATCATTAAATACAATTTTCAAAATTACTTTCTTGTCCATTGTCAACATAACATCCAGTCCAAACTCTCCTTTTTATAGAACAGTCACCTCTATTATATTATCCCTAGTGACAGCTGAGTGTATTTCTTAAGAGTTGCAAGGTTTTTAATTTATAAGCTGTCACAATGCATAAACATGGTTATTGAAAATCTTGGATTCTGTAGCATTCACTTGCTCAGGTTGCCTTTAAATTTCATCTATCATTGTATTATTCTGAAATCCTGACAGAACAATCTGGAATTCTTTCAGTTTCCCTGTAGCCTTCACTACTAAGTAATTACATCCTAATAAAAGTGCTAAAATCTCATATATACTTTTCCGTACTTTTCTCATGAAGGAAAACTAAAAATTTAGCTTCACAAAACAGTTATAAAATATAGAAGCATTCATCTGAATTTTTCATTTTGCCCTTCGTTTCCCGGTGTTTTAAAATTCACATCAAGGTGTTGCTTCCTTCACTCCTCCCCACTTCTTCCCCACTCTTTGGCAGTTATACTGGAGATAATAAGTGAAATGTTCGCATATAAATCAAATCTTGTCTTTCATTTTTATCTCTTTTGTTTCTTTTATTTAAAAAGAAAAACTCTGCTGCTTTAAAGAGTACTACTCCTCATTCAGACTCTCATTGCCTGTTAACAGCATTCTCATAAAATTGTCAGTGAGGGCACCTGAGAATACAGCTTTCTGATGTTTCCAACTGGCAATCTTCTGCTCTCAAAACTGCTCTGGGGGAGTGCAGAAGAGCAGCGGAGTCCTCCAACATGAATTATCATCTTTTTATAAGCCCTTCTTCCCTCTAGGTACTCATCTAGCTCATCTAAATGCATTTGCTTCATCACATCTATGCAAACCCACACATGCCCATCCATAGGACATAAGCTTAGGATGGTTTATTTTCTTATAAATCAGCACAGTCTGACAATCTAGATTTACCTAAGGAGCACAATTAAAAGAAAATTCCCTGTGCCATAAGGTTCATTGGCAACTCAGTAGTCAGACAAGCAAACTGATGTTATGTCCAGCAACTCTCCATGCTGAATCCAGCAGACTTCCTACAGGTAGACTCCATCACTTCTCCAAACTTGAATACCCCATTCTCTGACTCAACTAAGCTGGGTGTCACTTTACCCCATAATCAAGTAAGAAAATACTAGAAAAACTAGAAGTCTTTGATGGGTATGGTATAGGTTGTTGTTGTTAGGTGCCATCGAGTCAAGTCTGATCATAGCGACCCTCACAGGGTTTTCAATGGCTGATTTTTTCGGGATTGCCTTAGGAGTGGGTTGCCATGCCTTCTCCCATTTTGCGATGCTGGAAATCGAACTCATGACCTCAGAGACTGCAGAGTGGCGCTCTACCAACTGAGCTAAATCCCAGCCCCCATAGTGTAGGTAGAGTACCTTTTATCTGAAATACTTGGAACCAGAAATGTTTCCTTATTTCAGATTTTTCCAGATTTTGGAATATTTCTACATACATAATGAGAAACTATACCTGATCCATTCTTTTAGTTATCCAGTAGTCATGTACCAGCTACATATCAATAGGCAGTCTGCTAAGTGCTACAGGTAAAATGATACCTCTGTGTATTTTGGATTTTTCCAGATTTGGAATATTTGCATAAACAGAATAAGATATCTTGGGGAGGGGACCTAAGTATAAACACAGAATTCATTTATGTTCCTTGTACACATAATGTAAAAGTAATTTTATATACTACTTTTAGTGTACCTGCATTTTGACTGTTACTTGTCACATAAGGTCAGGTGTGGAATTTTCCACTTGTGATGTCATAGAGGCACTCAGAAAGTTTCCAATTTGAGAAAATTTCAAATTTTTTTCTTAGTTCAACCTGAACTAAGATTATTGGATATAAATATCCAAATACCACCCTATATCTACAAGTAGAGCTATAAGAGCAGTAGCAGAGAACAGAACACATATCCTAGAGACAAAGACAACTATCTGTCAGCAGAGGCATTTTGAGGCCCAATGGGATATAAACAAACTGTGATTCTCTGTGACCATCCCTACCACCGTATCTAGTCTCACTTTTTTCTAGGCTCTTAGAGAATTCTTTTTGTATCTTTATTGTAGTACTTACTGTTGCATTATGCCTTATATTTTTACATGACTATCTTCCCCATGTCCCCATGTTTCTGTCAGCTTGGCATGCTGTAAGGGCTTGCCTGTTGCTATGATGCTGAAACTTATGCTACCGGTATTTCAGATACCAACAGGGCCACCCATGGTGTACAGGTTTCAGCTAAGCTTCCAGACTAAAACAGACTAGGGAGAAAGACCCAGCAGCCCACTCCCAAAACAATTAGCCATTGAAAATCCTATAAATAGGAAAACATAAGCAGAGTAGAAAGAAGATGAGAGGGGGTCAGCTGGTGGAAGCAATGTGGGGGAAGAAAGGAAAGAGAGGGGAAATAGAGGGGGAAAGTGAAAAAGGGGAAGAGGAAAATCTCAATATATGATGCAACTACATGAGTAAATGGGAAAAAAATAGGAGAGAAAAAAATCAGTAAGAATATAACCCATGAATGCATATGATTTTTGTTACATACTAATCAAGCGGTTCTGTTGCATAATTGAAATAGCAAAAGTTTTATTACTCTGTACCCCACCAGCATTTATAAAGAAAGAAAAAAAAAAAAGGAAAACCCTATGAATAGCAGAGAAGCACTCCTGGAAAATGAGCCTCCCAGGCTGGAAGGGTATGTTGTTAGTTGTTGTTGTTAGGTGCCCTCGAGTCAGTATCTGACTCATAGTGACCCTCATAGGGTTTTCAATGGCTGTTTCGGGATTGCCTTGGGAGTGGATTGCCAGGTCTTTCTCCCATTTTTGAGGTGCTGGGAATTGAACTGGGGACCTCAGAAACTGCAGCGCAGCACTCTACCAACTGAGCTAAATCCCAGCCCTGGAAGGGTATAGGGTATTCAAAAGACAACTGGGAAAGAGTTGTCTCTCAAAGTAGAGGCGACCTTAATTATGAGAATGGAGTAAAGCCCCTGGGACTTCTATTTGCTAATATGGCATGACTCAAAATAAGAAGAAACACAGTGACTGCAACAATGGATTCAAATATAAAAAGATCATGTGCATGGTACAATGTTAGGTAGCGTTTCGTTGTGTTGTACATACGTCACTATGAGTTGGACTTGAATGAATGGCACCTAACAACAACAAATCTTCCCCATCTGCCTGTGAACTCCCCTCAAAAGCAGGATTATTTTCTTATTCCTGCCACATTATTAGGTGTTCAATTAACATTTTTCAAATGAGTTGAGTACAGAATAATACCTATAACCAGTAATTATTTGTTTTAAAATAATGCCTCTGCCTACATGATGAGTTTTCTTTTAATTTGTGTGTGCGCGCATGCGAGCGCACATGTGGATTCAGGTTACTTTCATTTTTAATCACTGACAAAGAATATAATTTTTTCTGTTTCCTTCCATTTAGAAACTTTTCATTCTCTTTACAAAATAAATGTCACTTTTAAAAATTTTCCTCCAAAAAGATAAATAGAAAAATCGAAGAACAGCAGCATCCAACAGTATTTACTTATTTTATTATTGACTCAATTTTTTTCTTACAGGGCTGCTTTTGATATATAAGTGATGCATGCACACCCTCTAGTGGGGAATCTATTTAGCAATTAAAATTCCACCAACAGAACTTCCAAGGAAAGCTATAGTCAAGAAGAAAATAGACATTCTCAGGTTCCATAGTACAAACTTGAAACGTATAATGAAAAAGAAATTAAGTCCCTCTATTAAAGAAAAATAGATAAAACTAACTATTGATTGAGTCAACATTAATTACTGGGTGTCAAATCCACACCAGGTTTTGTTTTAGGAGTTCTTTTTTAAAGGACACATTCAATTTGAGATCCTATTGGACATAAAGTGGAGATATCAACTGATCAGATACAAGTTCAAGGGAATATATCTCAAGAGAAAGTGTAGGAAGAGAAGAGGCCTGATATTTAACCCTGGGATACTCAAACATCCTGAGGTTAGGGAGAGTAAAAGGAACCAATGAAGACTGAGGCAAGACCAAAGAGTAAGGAGAACCAAGAGAAATAAAATGCCAAAAGTCAAAAGGACAACATGTTTCAAGGAAGAGAGAAAATATAAAACAAGAACTATTTCAGTGGAGTGATAAGTATAAAAATCAGATTGGAATGGATTTAACAGATGAAAAGAGAGAAAAATGGTAACTCAGAAGGTAAACAAGATTTAGAGTAGTTTTACTCAAAAAGGTAGGTAGCATTTGGGGCAGAAGCTAAAGGAATGTGTGGTAAAAGTAACCAAAAGAGAAAGAAGAAAATCTTTCATTGAAAAATTAGGATACATCGTATTCTATATTTTCTAAAGCTTTCTAGGATTTACGGAACCCTTATATATGCTTCCAAATAATATTTGAAATTAAAATTGCTAGGCTGAGCGGGTAGCTTAGCAATAGAGTTTATGTTTAACATGCACGAGGCCCTGGATTCAATTCCCAGCACCAAAAAAAAAAAAAAAATCATGTTTATGCCTCCATTTCCAGGTGAAACTATGCTGAGGTCTAAGTGCTAGGGGTGGACAAGTAAGGCAGATTCTTGGCTTTGCAGATGTTCATTGTCTGGTGAAAGAGACAGACAAGTAAATAATTACAGTGCAGTACGAAAAGCCTCATAATATGGATGTAAACCAAAAATATACAGTCTCAGAGAAAAGCAGCACTAGCACTACCTAGAGAGACCAAATAATTCACAGAGCTAATATTTCACAAGCAGAAAGTTTTTCAAAAGACTGTAGGAGAGGAAAGGGCATGCCAACAGAGTACCATGAACACATAGAAGAGTCACCCATAGCTGTGTAGTGTGAAATACATTGGAAAATGTTAAGAGTAGACTTGGGGCAGATCATAAAGACATCTGTGTGCCACACAAGGTGGTTGTTGTTGTTGTTGTTGTTGTTGTTGTTGTTGTTAGGTGCCATTGAGTCCAGTCCAACTCATAGCGACCCTATGTATAGCAGATAGAAAGACTTGCCAATTCTGTCCCAGGCACATGATCTTATTTATGTTTAAGCCTATTGTTGCAGACACTGTGTCAATCCATCTGGTGGAGGGTTTTCCTCTTTTGTGTTGACCTGTCACTCTCCCAAACATGATATCTTTCTCTAGGGATTGATCTCTCCTGACTACATGTCCGAAATATGTAAGATGCAGTCTGGCCATTCTTGCTCCCAAGGAGCACTCTGGTTGCACTTCTTCTAGAACAGATCTGTTGGTTCTTTTGGCAGTCTATGGTATATTCAATAGACGTCTCCAGCACCACAATTCAAAAGCATCAATTCTTCTCCTGTCTCCCTTGTTCAATGTCCAGCTTTCACAACCATATGATGCGACTGAAAAATACCATGGCATGAGTCAGACTCACTTTCATCTTCAATGTGACATCTTTGCTTTTCAATGCTCTAAAGAGATCTTTTGCCACAGAGTTTCCTAGAGCAATGCATCTTTTGATTTCTTGACTGCTGCTTCCACGGGTGTTGATTATAGAGCCAAGCAAAGCAAAATCTTGGACAACCTTAATCTTTTCTCCATTTATTGTGAAGTTGCATAGTGACACAGCCGTAAGGATTTTTGTTTTGTTGATGTTCAGTCGCAACCCATATTGAAGGCGATGATCTTTGATCTTCATCAGTAAATGTTTTAAATCCTCTTCACTTTCAGCAGGCAGAGTTGTGTCATCTGCATAATGCAGGTTGTTATTGAGTCTTCCTCCAATCCTGATGCCATGTTCTTCCTCATAAAGTCCAGCTTCTCGGATTATTTGCTCAGCGTATAAATTGAAGGGATGGGGTTGAAAGTATACAGCCCTGACGCACACCTTTCTCAACTTTAAACCAGGCAGTGTTTCCTTGTTCTATTCAAACTGCCTCCTGGTTCATGTACAGATTTCTCATGAGTACAATTAGGTGCTCTGGTATTCCCATTATCCGAAGTGTTATCCATAATTTATTATGATCCACACAGTCAAATCCCTTTGCATCATTGCTATGTTTGCTTTCAAGGAGCCCTCTGGTTGCACTTCTTGTAGGATAGATCTGTTGAGGTTTTTTTGTTTGTTTGTTTATTTGTTTTTGGCAGTTCATGGTATATTCAGTATTTGTCTCCAGCACAATAATTCAAAAGCACCAGTTCTTCTGTCTGCCTTATTCAGTGTCCAGCTTTCACATCCATATGATGTTATTGAAAATACCATGGTATGAGTCAGGCGCACTTTCGTCTTCAAAGTGACATCTTTACTTTTCAATACTGTGAAGAGGTCTTTTGCCACAGCTTTTCCCAATGCAATGAGCCTTTTGATTTCTTAACTGCTGCTTCCATGGATGTTAATTGTAGAATCAAGTAAGACAAAATCTTGGACAATCTCAATCTTTTCTTCATTTACCATGAAGTTGCTTACTGACCCAGTTGTAGGGATTTTTGTTTTGTTGATGTTGAGGCAAAATCCATATTGCTCTTTGAGCTTTCATCAGTAAATGTTTCAAACCCTCACTTTCAGCAAGCAGAGTTGTGACATCTGCATAATGCTGGTTGTTAATGACCCTTCCTCCAATCATGATGCCATGTTCTTCTTCAAAAAGTCCAACTTCTCAGATTATTTGCTCAACATAGAAATTGAGGCGGTATAGTGAAAGGATACAGCCCTGATGCACACCTTTATCAACTTTAAACCAAGCAGTGTTTCCTTATTCTGTTTGAATCACTGCCTCCTTGTCCATGTACAGATTCCTCATAAGTACAATTAGGTGCTCTGGTATTCCCATTCTTTACAGTGTCATCCATAATGTCTTATGGTCCACATAGTCAAATGCCTTTGCGTAGTTGATAAAACAGACATCTTTCTGGTAGTCTCTGCTTTTTGCTAATATCCATCTAACATCAGCAGTGATGTCCCTGGTTCCATGCCCTCCTCTGACTCTGGCTTAATTTTCCAGCAGTTCCCTGTCTATATACTGTTGCAGTCACTTTTGAATGATGTTTAGCAAAATCTTACTTGTGTGTGATATTAATGATATTGTTAGATAGTTTCCACATTCAGTTAGATCCCCTTTCTTGAGCATAGGCACAAATATGAAACTCTTCACATTTTTATATATACATATATAATAGGAAAATATAAATATACTTTATAGAAAATGTTTGCTGAACCTTGCTTTCAATCAGTGTCTCACAATAGTGTTTGTATTCTGTATTCCACTTCCCTGTGAACTCTCAGAAGGGAAGGTACTTGAAGATTTTTGTTTGGCACAATAACATGGTTACATTTATTGTCCTAATTATTGGGGAGTAGCTTTTGTGAGGAACGGATCCAAGATGCTAACTCCTCTGCAAAGTAAGGGAAAGTCTTTCACAAGGAATGTTTGTCTTTTATCCTGGTTGGGTTTTGTTGTTGTTGTTGTTGTTGTTGTTGTTGCTTATTTGTTTTCCATGTTTTGGGTTTTTTTTGGAGACAAGGTCTTACTATGTAGGTGCAGTGGTCCTGGAACTCACTATGTAGCTCAGGCTGGCTTCAAACTCATGATCCTCTTGCTTCAGACTCCCAAGTGCTGGGATTATAAATTTCCTACCACACACTGCTGCTCCTTTATCCTGCATTTGAACGTCCGGCCAGACATTCAGAGAAGGGAAAACTTGTTTATCATTATTAGAGCCAAGAATTTGCCTTTATTTTACATATAAATGCATTTTTGCACAATTTGAATATGCATAGAATCTTAGGAGAATGTAAATAGAGGGAAATTTGTCCAGTACTTCATTTTGCTTAGAACTATAAGCTAGCCAGAACTATAAAGGAGCTATAAGAGCTGTTGCCTGTTTCAGAAAATTATGTCATTGTGGCAATACTGTTTGTTTTATTTGGGTTGACAATATAGGGTATGTATGTATTGTCACATTTGCAGCAATTGCATTCATGATGACTCATGTATATCTACATAAGTACACATACTACCAATTCATATGTATATCACCATAAGTACTTTTTAGCTCTGGAAATACTGACAATATTTAATTATCTCATCCTAAATGAAAACATATTTATCAGAATTTGATATAGACAACTTACTTGTATTTTTAATGCAATGGTGCCCAACACACACTGAAATTTATATTTTTTTGCTCAATTTTAGTTATAGAATTGTGTACATTTTAAACTTTAACTCAAAGTTATACTATCTGTGAGTTTTGATTCAAAATAGTAAAAGGAATGTCAGAAAATATTTTATTTAAAAATATTTTGGGGCTTATAAGCTGCAAATCATTATCGTGAATATAAAATCCATTGTGCAACCCATCTCCATTTTCAGAAATACTTACACATCTGTGGAATAGTCTTTGGTTATGAACATGAATAAAACTAAATATTGCTTCTAGTTGGGAGATTCAAGGCTGAATTCTGTACCACACATAGTCAGTTGGCCAAGTAGTTGTTTTCCAAATCTCTTGGCATAAACAAATGGGTACCTCCAGTGTTGCATCTGTTGGTTGAAACATCTCTATTGATATTCCATCAATTCCTGGAGCCTTGTGTTTCACCAGTGCTTTCAAGGCAGCTTCCACTTCGTCCTTCAGCACCATTGGTTCCTAATCCTATCCAACCTCTTGGAATGATTGATCAACCCCCAATCCTTTTTGGTATGACGACTCTGTATACTCCTTCCATCTTCTTTTGATGTTTCCTGCATCATTTAATATTTTCCTTGTAGAATCCTTCACTATTGCCACTAAAGGCTTGAACTGTTTTCAGTTCTTTAACCTCAAGAAAAACATTGTGTTCTTCCCTTTCGATTTCCTATCGCCAGCCCTTTGCACATGTTATTATAATATTTGACTTTGTCAAGTTGTCCTTTGAAATCTTTTGCTTACTTCTTTAACTTCATCATGTCTTCCTTTTACTTAGCTACTCAACAATTTTCAGAGTCTCTTTTGACATGTAATTTGGTCTTTTGTTTCCTGTCTTTTTAATAACTTTTTTCTTTCTGGAGGAATGATGTCATGCCACAACTCATCTAGTGTTCAATCATTAATGTCTAACACATCAAATCTGTTCTTGATATGGTCTATGTACTCAGTGGGATATACTCAAGGTCACACCTTGGCTCCTGTACACTTGTTCTGATTTTCTTCAGTTTCAGCATGAATATGCATATGATTAGTTGATGGCTGGATCCATAATCAGCACCTGGTCTTGACTTGAGGTCTGATATTGAGGATTTCTATCATCTCTTTCCACAAACACAGTCAATTTGGTTCCTGTATGTTCTGTCTGGTGAATTCCATGTGTATATTCACCATTGATGTTGGTGAAAAAATGTATTTGCAATGAAAATTAATTGGTCTGGCAAAATTCTATCATGCGATCTCCATTGACTTTTCTGTCACCAAGACCATATTTTCCAACTTCTGAGCCTTCTTGTTTACAACTTTTGCATTCCAATCACCAGTAATTATCAGTGCATCCTCTTTGCATGTTATATCAATTTCAGACAGCAGAAGCTTGTAAAAATGTTCCATTCCTTCATTTGTGGCATTAGTGGTGGGTGTGTAAATTTGAATAACATTCACATTAACTGGCCTTCCTTATAAGCATATGGATATTATTCTATCACTGACAGCATTGAACTTCACAACAGATCTTGAGATGTCTTTTCTCATGATGGATGTAGCCCCATTTCTTTTTAAATTTTCACTGCTGGCATAGTAGAGCATATGATTATCTGATTCAAAATAATCTATCCCGGTCCATTTTTGCTCATTGGTGCCTAGAATGCTGATGCTTATGTACTCTGCTGATTTCTAATTTTCCTAGATTCATACTACATACATTCCATGTTCCAAGTATTAAAGGATATTTACAGTTGTTTCTTCTCATTTTGAGTGGTGCCATGTCAGCAAGCGGAAGTCCCAAGGCTTTACTCCATTTCCATCATTAAGGTTAACTCTACTTCGAGGAGATAACTCTTCCCTACTCGTATTTTGAGTGTTGATGGGGGCTCATTTTCTGACACCATATCAGATGGTGTCTCTCTGTTATTAATAGTGTTTTCAATGGCTAATTGTTCCATGAGTTGGCTGCTGTGTCCTTCTCTCTTCTCTGTCTTAGTCTGGAAAACTGTCTCCCATGGTGACCCTGCTGTTATTTCAAATACTGGTGGCATAGCTTTCAGTATTACAGCATCAACATGCAAGTTCCCACAGTATAACAAACTGATATTCAGGTAGGGGCTAACCGTCTTATTAAATGTGAAATGGCTTTGATTTTAATTTTCTTAACAATTAATGATAATAAGTATCTATTTAAGTACTTATTGCCTATTATTTATCTGCCTTGGAGAAAAATCTAAACTCATTTTTTAATTGGATTGTTAATGTTTCTATTGTTAAGAATTTTCTTTACATATTCTTAATACTAGACCCTTTATCAGATATATAATTTTCAATATTTTCTCCAACTCTTTGAATTTTCTTTTAGTTTCTTGATAGTGTTCTTGCTGTACAAAGGTTTTTTTTTGTTTTGTGTTGTTTTTGAGACAGGGTCATACTGTAGACCTCAGGCTGGCCTCAAACTCATTATGTTGCCCAAGATGGCCTCAAAACTGCAATCCTCCTGCTTCTCCTGCCAAATAATGGGATTATAGGCATGCAACACTATGCCCCTTTCAAAGTTTTTACTTTATATGAAGATCAACTTATCAATTTTTTTCTTTTTACTCTTGTGCTTTTGGTGTCATATTTAAGACATTATTACCAAATCCAAGATCATAAAGATCTATACCTATGTTTCCTTCTAAGAGCTTTTATGTTTCAGCATTTGAACCAATTTTAGTGAACTTTTATATATAGTATGAGTGAGCTTCCAAATTTGTTCTTTTGCACGTGGGTATTCAGTTGTGTCAGCATTATTTGTTGAAATGATTATTGCTGCCCTATTAAATGGTCTTGGTACCCTTGTTGAAAATCAGTTGATTTTCGATTACCATAGGAATTTTAAGATCAACTTGTCAACTTCTTCTAAAAAGGCATATGGAGTTTTTATAGAGATTGCCTTTAAAATATAAATGAATTTGGTTAGTATGGACATCTTAACAATGTTAAATCTTCTAATCCATGAACACAGAATGTCTTTCCATTTATCTGGATCTTATTTAATATCTTTCAACAATGTCTTATAGTTTTTAATATACAAGTCTTATATTACCTTCAGAAAACTTATTCCTAATTGTTCTTTTTGGTGATACTGTAAATGTTTTTTTTGTTTGTTTGTTTGTTTTGTGTGTGTGTGTGTGTGTGTGTGTGTGTGTGTGTGTGTGTGGTACTGGGGGTTGAACCTAGGGCCTCACGTTTGCATGCTTTTGCAAGTGCTGGGCCACTGAGATGCACCCCCAGCCCATTTTTCTTTTTTTTTTTTTTTTTGTTGTTGTCGTTGTTATTGTTTTGAGACAAGGTCTCGCTAAGTTACACAGGCTGCCTCTGGTCTTGAACTTGCAATCCTCCTGCCTCCATCTCCCAGAGCTCCTGGGATTACAGGCATGCGCCACCACACCTGGCTGGAATTGTTTTCTTAATTTCATTTTTGGATTATCCATTGCAAGTGCATAGAAATAAAACTAATTTTTGAATATTGATCAATATTTTAAATATTGATACCACAAATTTGCTGAATATATTAATGCTAATAATTGTGTGTGTGTGTGTGTGTGTTCGTGACCATTTTCTATATTTATGTAAGATAAAATCTTACTAGATACCTTTTATTTTTTTCTGGCCTAACCATCCTCACTAAAATTACAGTACAAATGAGTAGCAGAGGCAAAAGTGTGCATGTTCGTCATGTTTCTTATCTTAGTGGGGAAGTTTTAGTCTTTTACCATTGAGTATGATATTATTTGTGGATTTTCTATAAATGTTCCTTATGAGGCCATGAAAGTTCATTTTTATTCCTATTTTGCTAAGGGTTTTTATTATGAAGGAGAATAGATTTTGACAAATGGTTGACTGCATCAATTGAAATGCTCATGTGATTTTTTCCCTTTTTCCATTAGTATTATATGTTACATTCATTGATTTCACATGTTGAACCATCTTTGTATTAAAGGGATAAATCCTACATATTCCTGGTGTATAATGCTTTTAATATGTTGTTGGATTTGGTTTGTTAGCATTTGATAAGGATTTCTCATGTCTGTATTCATAAGGGATATTGGTCTTTAATGTCCTTTTTGTGAAGGTTCTGTCTGGTTTTGGTATCACAGAAATGCTACCTTAATGAATGTGTTCCCTCTTCTTCTATTTTTTAGATTTAAAGATTTGATAGAATTCACTAGTAAAGTTATCTCATTCCAGGTTTTTCTTTGTGGAGAAGTTTTTGATTACCAATTCATCCTCTTCACTTGTGAACCTTCTAAAATTTTCTATTGTTTCTTCAGTCAGTTTTAGTAGTTTGTGTATTCCAAGAATTCATCCATCTCATCAAGGTAATCTAAGTTCTCGGAATATAATTTTTCACAATATTCTTAAAATCCTTTTTATTTCTATAAAGTTGATAGTAGTATCTCCACTTTCATTTCTGATTGTTGTAATTAGAATATTCTCTATTGTTTCCTTGAATCTAGCTAATGGTTTGACATGTTTTCTGTAGTTATCCATTAGTTCTATGTGGTGTATTGTGTTGTTCAAGTCTTCTATTTCCATATTGATCTTATGTCATTTTATCTATTAATGAAAATTATAGTACTGAAGCCTCCAACTACTAATTATTAAACATCTAATTTTGTCAACAATTTTGTCATTATTATCCCTATGTAGCTGAGATTCTCTTATGTATACATATATATCATTGCTATATTTTAATAGATTTACTTTTCTGTTGTTATATAACGTTCTTTTATTGCTCCTCATAAAAATTCTGTCTTTAAGTCTGTTTTGTCTACTATCACAATAACCACTCCAGCTTTCTCTTGGTTACTGTTTACATGGAATATCTTTTCTGTCCTTTTATTGCCAAATTCTTTGTTCTTTGCATTGAAAATGAGTCTATTGATATCATATACTTGGATCATACTTTTTGTCCATTTCATCAATCTATATGTTTTAACTGAAGAGTTCAAATAATTTACATTTAATACAATTATTAATGGAGAAGATTTCGGCCATTTTGCTATTATTTTCCATATATATGATGGTTTTGCTTCCTCAATTTCTCCATTTCTGCCTTCTTTGCTATTAAACAAATGTTTTCCAGTGCTCTATTTTAGTTTCTTTGTAATTTCTTGTACTGTTTATTTTCCCAGTTGTTGCTTTGGGAATACCATTAACATCTCAATATGTAGTAATCTAGTTCTAATTAACAAGCGCTTAACTTCAATATTCTACAACTTTGCTCTTTTATAAGTCTACTCCCCCACATATAATGTTATTGCCACAAATTTAATCGTTATACTTTCTTGCCTATCAATAAAGGTTGATTGTTATTTATGTAGTTTTCTTTTAAAACATAGAGAATAAAAGAGGTCGGGTGCTGTGGCACACATCTATAATGCCAGCAACTCAGGAGGCTAAGCCAGGAGTATCATGAGTTTGAGGCTAGAGGCAGCCTGTGAAACTTAATGAGATTTGTCAAAAAAAAAAAAAAAAAAAAAAAAAAAAAAAAAAAAAAAAAAAAAAAAAAAAAAAAAAAAAAAAAAAAAAAACACGTTTTGTAAAGGCTTGGCATTCAGCTTAGCAGAAAGCACTCACCTGGTCCTAGGTTCAACCCTCCAGTACTGTAAACATAAAAAAAAAAAATTAAGAAAACCCTTAATACTGCATTTTACCTATATAGCTACCTTTACCTGTGTTCTTTTTGTTTTCTTATAGATCTTCAATGGATTTTGATGATAAATCAGTTGTTAATCTTATTGATAATCACTCATATATTATGAGTAACATCTCTTGCTGCTTTCAAGATTCTCTTGTCTTTTTTGTTGTTGAGGTTTGGAAGGGTTGTTTTGTCTTTCTGAGACAGGGTCTTTCTATAAGCCTACACTGGCCTCAAACGCACAATTTCCTGCCTCAGCCTACTGAGTGCTGGGATTACAGGCATGTACCACCATGCCTCACCTACAGGCATACCACTATGGCATCTGATCCCATCAGATCTCAGAAGCTAAGCAGGGTTGGGCCTGGCTAATACTTGGATGGGAGACCACCTAGGAACACCAAGTGCTGTAGGCTTGGGAGAAGGACCCAGCAACCCACTCCTAAAAAACTATCAGTCGTTGAAAACCCTATGAATAACAGAGAAATACTAACAATACTCTTTCGTCTGTTGTACATAGAGGCCCTGTGAGGAGGACACTGACTCGACAGCACCTAACAACAACCACAACCATCATGCCTGGCTTTTCTTTGACTCTTTACTGTTTGATTATAATCTACATCAACATGGTTTTCATTGAATTTATCCTGCTTGAAGTTTATTGAGCTTATTGGATGTGTAGATTCATATCTTTGATTAAATCTAGGAAGCTTTAGGCTATTTTATTTTTAAATATAATTTTTCTGTCCTCTCTCTCTTTCATTTTGGGGTTGCCATTATGTACCTGAGGGTACATTTGATAATACCCCATTGTTCTCTTTGACAGTATTAATTTTTCTTTTTCTTTTTTTTTCTTTCTCCTCAAAACAATTTATCTCAATCAATTCATCTTCAATTTCACTCTCTTCTGTCTACTCAGAAATGCTGTTGAACCCCTCTAATGAATTTTTTTTATTTCAGTTATTTTGCTTCTCAGCTCTAGGTTTTCTATTTGGTCCTTTTTCCTAATTTCTAGCTCTTTATTGATATTATCTATTTTGTGCAACATTGCTATTATGGTTTCCTTAGTTCTTATGGAATCACATCCTTTAGTTCTTTGAATATATTTAAAAGAGCTCACTTAAAGACTTTCTCAAGTAAGTCCAATGTCTAGATCTTCTCAAGGATAATTTCTACTAATCCCCTCCTCAATGTATTGACCATAATTTCTAATTTCTTTGCATGTTTCATAATTTTTCATTGAAAATTAAACATTTTGATTATTATAATGTGGCATTCTAAAAATAAGATTCTCTCCCTTCCTTGGGGTTTGTTATTACTGCTTGTAGTTGAACTAGTTTTGTAAAGCCTATATCCCTTTTGTGTGTGGCCACTGAAGTCTCTGTTCCATAATTTTAGTGGCCAGCTAGCAATTTGACTGAGATTTCCTTAAATATTTAGAACCAAAAGATTTTGCAATCTTAGATTCAGTCTTTACAGATGGGTTTTGTGTATATGTTGACTCACACTATCATAAGTCAGCCAGATTGTTTACAAATCTGCATTAGCTTTTGTTTCTAACTTACTCAGAGCCTAAAAGGCAGCCAGAACCTTCTCAGGTCTTTCCTGAGCATACACACAACCCCAGACATGTGTACAGCTTTCTGTATTTTGAAGAATATGTTGAAGCACTTCAGAGCTTTTGTTTCCCAAATATCTCATTTCCCATTATTTTCTCCTATGCTTTTGTTAATCTATTATTTTCTCCAATTGTTATCCATTCTCCCAAGCATCAGGACTAATTCATTTGCCTATAAAATTTCCCTCAAATGTCTCCTGAGTAACTACCTCAGCACTGGAGAAGTCCTCAGTTAGGTGAAATAAAGGCAAGCACTTTGAGCTTGTTCTTCAAGAAGCTATCAAATGGGTCACAACTATAACTCTGTGAATGGGATCCATTCCGCCTTCTCTGGTACCACTACCTGACCTGGGAATATAGGCTGCATTCTTTTCATTTTTGTTTGGGGAGGGTTGGTTGGTTTTTCCAGTGCTATTATCAAGCTGTGGAAAGGATATGGGACCAGGGTAAGTTAAAATACCATAAAGCTATCAGTTCTTACCAAGATTCAGGTGATTTTTCTTGATAAAACATTCTCCCAAACCAGGCATGGTGGTGCATGCAGAGAGACAGGAGAATCGTTGACTTCAAGGCCAAAGAACCAAAATTTCTATATACTCTTCAAGGGTGAGCTGAGATGAAGATTTTATCTTTGGCTACATTTACAAACAAATTTCTTTCAACAGTTCAAACTTCCCTCAGCATTCACTATAACTATTGGGAGAATGAATCGTGTGGGGGCCATAGTTATTTCCTTAGCTATCATTTGTATGATTTATAAATTTATAGCTCAAAGTGGCTTCTAGTCAATGGTACAATAAATTGGCTTAAGTTTTGTGCCTTGATAAAATCTTGTCACATTGTGCTTGTGTTTCATAAATGTTATGTGAGCACTGACCCCTGCAGGAATCCCATCTGTAGTCATGGTTACCAATTCTGATGAATCTACTTTAAAATTCTCAAAACTGTTCTCCCTACAAAAAATAAGCCACTTCTAATGTTGTGCCTTTTTGGAATACCACTTCTAAAATATTTTTAATCATGACAAAATTATTAATAACACAAATAGCTCTTAGGTATCTGTGCATTTATCAGATGCAATAAAAAATGCTAGATATAAATTAGTTTTTTCATGTAACTTGTCCAGCAAGTTAAGCCATATTACACCATACTGAGCAATAGAATTTATAGATTTTAGGTTTATAAATGCTAGTTTCTGTTTAGGACCCATGCTTTCTTTTGCCTTCAATAAACATTCTTCATAAACTTGCCTGCAATAAAAATTCTTGTTGTCTGAAGACATTTTTTTTTAATACTGAAGGTTGAACCTAGGGCCTCATGCATGTCTGACAAGTACTCTATCAGCTGCACCCACAATCCCTTTTTAATTCTTTTTATTTTGAAAAATAAAAAGGTCATTCCTACCTCACTAAGTTACCCAGGCTATCTCTGGCCTAAAACTCAAGATCCTCCTGCTTCAGGATACCAAGTAACTGGGATTACAAGCATGTGCCACATTGTCTTGCTGAGCAATTTTTTTTCACTTAGCCATGTCATTTTCAGGTTCATCATGCCTGTGAAAGCTGGACATTGAATAAAGTAGATAGGAGAAGAATTTATGCCTTTGAATTATGGTGCTGGAGATAAATATTGAATATACCATGGATTGCCAAAAGAACCAATAGATCCATCCTAGAAGAAGTACATGAGTGCTCCTTGAAAGCAAGGATGGCTAGACTGCATCTTACATATTTTGAACATGTTGTCAGGAGGGAACAATCCTTGGAGAAGACATCATGTTTGAGAGAGTGGCAGGTCAATGCAAAAAAGGAAGACCCTCAACTAGATGCATTGACACAGTGGCTACAACAATAGGTTTAAACATAAAAAACATTGAGTGCCTGGCACAGAGTTGGGGAGTGTTTTGTTTTGTTATATGTAGGGTCACTGTGAGTTGGACCTGACTCAATGGCACCTGACATCAACAACAACATGTAGCAGAATCACTGTGATGGTTAATTTTATATGTCAGCTTGACTGGTTGGGGGGATGCATGTATTTGGCCAAACATTTTTCTAGGCACGACTGTGAGTGTGAGTTTCTGGATGAGATTAGCATTTAAATAAGTAGAATCCACCAGGTGTGGTGGCACATGCCTATAATACCAGTGACTCGGGAGGTAGAGGCAGGAGGATTGCAGGTTCTAGGCCAGAGACAGCCTGCATAACTTTCGGCCTAGGGATGCAGCCCAGTGATAGAGCACTGGCCAAGTATGTGCAAAGCCCTGGGTTCAACCCCCAACTACCGCAAAAACTCACTAACTAAATAAATTTTTAAAAAGTTGATTCAGTAAAGCAGATTTCCTCCCTTAAGGTGGATGGACTTTAATCAACCAGTTGAAGACAATACAGTGAAAACACCAACCCTCCCTCAAATAAGGGAGAATTCCTGCCGTTAAGCTGGGACATCAGATTTTCCTTGTCTTTAGACTCAAACTGAAATGTTAGCTCTTCTTGCCTTTGTTGCTCTGCCCACCTTTGGACTAGAACTACACCAATAGAAACCCTGGTTCTCAGGCCCTTGGACTAAGACTTGAACTTGTACCATCAGCTCAGTTGGATATCCAGCTTGCTCATGGAATATCTTGGGAGTTTTCAACCTCCAAAATCACTTGAACTAATTGCTTATAATAAACTTCTTTCTCTATATATACACATATTGCTATGGCTTAAATATAAAATGTTCCCCATAGGTTCATGTATTTGAATGCTTGGTCCACAGATGGTAGCATTATTTTAGGAACCCTAGGTGGGACCTAGTTGGTAGATGTAAGTCACTGGGGGCAGGCCTTTGAACGTTATACTCAGATCCCCATTCCAGCCTCCCTCTCTGTTCCTGTTCAACATGATGTGAACAGCTGTCCTCCTCATACTCCCACTCCCCTGATATTCTGCCCAAGCACATAGGGTCAAGCAACTATAGTCTGAACCTCTGATACCATGAACCAAAATAAACTTTTCCTTCAGTAAGTTGTTTCTGTCAGGCATTTTGGTCACATTAATGCAAACAAACACACAAATACCTAATATATATACATACATCTTATTGGTTCTGTTTCTCTGGAGAACCCTGACCAATGTAATTGCTTATTTTACCAAGCCTGTTGAAATTCCTGTCCTTTTCTTTGTATTCACTGAACTTATCATCATTCATCTTTTCCATATGACAGTCAGTCATAATTCTTCCATTGATTTCTATCACAAGTGGCTCCTAACGTACACATTTTTTTTATCCCAAACATATTTTGCATGTTTAAGAGGTAGGAATGCCCTTGTTTTCACAATCAAAGCATGTTTTCATGCAATTTTTTGTAACATACAGTTCTTCTTCTTCTGTCTTTCATTTTCCAATTTTTGTAGAAACATATAGGAAATATTTCCTTTCATCATAAATTCACTTAAAAAAAACCCCTTAACATTGCAAGTCGGGATCTATTCCAGCACAGAAGGTAGGCAAATTCTTGTGCTATCATGCCAGTTATAGGCGTTTCTGAGAGAAAGCAAGAAGGAGGTGGGAGCGTGGGGATGTGGTTCAGTGGTAGAGCAATTGTACAGCATGTGGGAGACCATGGGTTCAATACACAGCACTGAAAGAAGAAGAAGAGGAGGAGGAGGAAGAGGAGGAAGAGGAGGAGGAGGGAATTATCCTTGGGTTAGTGATGTTCTGTGGAGTCCCAGTAGAGTTCTAGGTTTAGGCCTAGGCCGAGGCCCTATGATATGCTTTATCAGGGCCTCTGGGAAAGGTTGGGCAGATGTTTTACTGCACACATCTCACAGCTATGTATGTGGTGAACAGGGCAAATGTAATGCATGCCTAGAGGATGGGCATCTATTTCAAACTCTCCAAGAGTTCCTACAAATGACTTATTTGGAGCAAGAGAGAAGGGCTCTGTTTGAGTTACTAGCATATCATGCCAGAGTACCATGTGCATAGTTTGGTAAATATCTATCCACATCATTACATAATTTTTGAGCTGCATTCCAGCTCCTCTTTTATTTTTTATTTTGAGACAGGGACTTGCAAAGTAGCACAGGCTACCTCTGGCCCTGAACTCTTGATTCCCCTGCCTCAGCCTCACTAGTTGCTGGGATTACAGGTATGAACCATGGTGCCTGGCTTATATTATTAGATAATTTAATAATCTAACAGTGCTTAGGATACTCATTTGACATGAGTATTAAATTGAACAAAAGTCATAGGTTCATTTATTCATTCCACAACTTTTGAATCAGTACCACCTAATTTTGTGCTGGCTCTGGATATACGCTACACCTGTCCATTATGTTACTCCCTGTCTCCATACATCAAAATTCAATTCAAGCATTACCTTTTCAAGTAAACCATCATTTTTATTCTCCAAATTTTTCATGCTTCCTCCTCAATCTGGGAGAGAAACCCTTGCCAGGTGCTCCCAACATACTTGTGTAAATTATAACATTTCTTTCTTGCCTGTCTTCCTCTCAGCCTTAAATGGCAAGAGGACAGGGGCCAGTGGAATGTTTCGTGGCCCACCCAGGAAGAATGAACCAAATGGAAAGAGGATGATGCCAAAGCCTAACCAAGCACACACCAACATGTATGGGCCAGCCTGAGAAAGTGAGAGTTCTCCATGGAAGAGGAAATAACTCAGTAGCCACCCTTTCTAAACCCAGGATTCCTCCTTCATAAAAGAATAATAACATCTCTCACATTGGCTGGTTATAAGGATTAAATCAGATAATGGATGTAAAATATGTATTCTAAACATACAATTCTGTTTTATTCCAGTCAGAAATTTCCAGAGTCTTTTTCAAACTCCAGACTACTGTGGCCTCAGCTACCCCTGCCAGGCCAACTTTTGATCCGTATTTCCTGCTCACTTCTTCTATTCCATTCTCTTCCCTCTCCCAGCTCCACTCCTACTACCTCTTTCTTTTCCTTCCCTCTCACTCTCTGCTTCTCCTTTCCTCTCTCTTCTCTCTCACCTGTACCCTCCCTTCTTGTTCCTTTTCCTTCACTCTCCCTCACCCATCCTTCACAGCTCTCCCCTCTTGCTTGTTTTGCTCAGAAGACAGCAAACTAGACAAGGACTAAATCAAACTGTCTAGATCCACATGTAGTTTCATCACTATTACTTAACTCTTAGACTGCTCAGTTGTAAAAAGTGGATGTTGATTTCAAACAATACTACTTAATGCCTAGTTGCTTTGAATACTCATAAGTACTAATAAGTACTTTACAGATTGGCTGGTATAGTGCTCAGTGATTTTTATCCATTCATTTTATTTCTTGCCCTTTCTCTTCCTCTTCACCTAAGTTCAGTATGTAGGGGAAAAAAGAATTCTAAAGAGTATAGTCCATAGCAAGAGCACAACGACTTTCAAAGGAAGAAGTCCACTTTTAGTCTAATGGTAGCATCAAATAATTGAATTAGCATCTTAATCACCTTTACTACACATTTATCATATTTCTAACTAATCTAGATTTTGTGGTTATAGGTTGACGATGCCTCTATACTTCTGCAAAAATTCATACTATTCTGATAAAAAGCAAAAGGTTTATTTCATATCACCTTGTTCTGTTCGCAGATGTAATTTTTTGTGTTTTTGCTTAGGATTTATCAAGTATTGGGTATAACTAAATATTTCTTTTTATTAGCATATATTCACTGTGCAAAGTTATGGGTTTCGTTAGGATATTTTCATATTTGTATATCATGTACTTTGATCTTATTCCCCCCCCATTGCCCTCTATTGTTCCCCCCAGTACTGTTAGGAGAGGGGATAAATAGCTCCTATTCTACTCATTTATAAAAGTTAAGTAACAATGAAAATAGCAAATGCCTTATTACACTGTACCTCACCAACATTTATCAATATGGGGAAAAAAGAAAAAGAAAACAAAAATGTTAACCAAAACCAGTGTGATGGTGCTGGCTTGTAATCCCAGCTACCAGAGAAGCTGAGTCAAGAGAATCGCGGGGTCCAGGCCAGCCTGGGATATAAAGAGACATCTTGTCTCAAGGGGGGTAAAAATAATCCCTTCTAAAATAAATAAATCGTTTGGGACCAATAAGTGAGAGTACTACATAAGTAGTACACAGAGGTAAGACTATGTATGTGCAGTTTGAGGTCAATAGATACAGAAATATTGTAAACCTTTAGAAACTTTTACTGTACTTTGACGTTGTCGGATATAGGAGTTCCTCTTAGCTGGGACTCTTTCTTAGCTGGGTATGGGACAATTCAGAAGATGTCACATTGGTGAGTCCCATGAGGCTGGACTTGCTTACTGGCAATGCAGAACGGACCACCTGCTGGTCCGCTAAGAATTGATGGGAGTGGGAGAAGGGGCCTGGCTCTTGGAGCAAATAGTTTTAGAAGAACTGGTAAACTACACAGTGGTTGCACAATTGTATGTTGTTAAATAATCCAACCATCAATTTTCAAGAGCTAAGTTAAGCAAAGTCAAAAATAAAAACATCAACCGAGTGGTATATACACCACCTTGTACATTTCTCAGACGAAAAACTGAAATTTTTCCATTTTGCCCCTCCCTTTTCAAACCTTTGGCTAAATCAATGCCTGTGCTAACCGCTCATCTTAGAGAGTGCCCTGCCATCTTGTGGTTGAAGATGTCGGCTGTAATACAATAGCGTTCTTCCCACCCCGTTAGTTCCAACTATGTAGTCTTCGGTTGAGGTCTTAGAGTCTGGCCACATAACCTTCCTGTTAAGTCCAGTTTAAACAACGGAATAAACTTTAAAGAAAGGAAACAAAAACTATTTGAGGTTCTTTTTAATGGCGCTTCCAGCGCTTAGCAGAAAAGTGTGATTCAGGACAGACGCTCAGCAGATGCCCCTTGGGTGCGTTTAAAATGAATCACTTACTACATTATTTTACAGACGTGATCGTGGGCGATTTGAATCCCTACAGAGGGACCCAAACATTCTCATGCACAAGACGACAAAGAGGGACTTCAGCAAGGCTGCTGGCTTGACAAGAGTAGTAATGCCCGGTTATTGAAGGTAAGGACAGTCCGTACGTACCCCAAAAGGAAGTAGTTAAATGAAGATAGGAGCTGGCAGAGAAAGCGCACCACAACTCCCAGCAAGCGACACGGGCGGCTCGGCGGCTGCGCAGATAAACCACAACTCCCAGCATGCACCAGGGGCGGCTCGGCGGCTGCACAGATAAACCACAACTCCCAGCATGCACCAGGGGCGGCTCAGCGGCTGCGCAGATGGTCGCGCCCTGGCGTTCATGGGACTTCAGCATGGCGGTATTTGCAGATTTGGACCTGAGAGCCTCGTCTGACCTGAAGGCTCTGCGCGGACTCGTAGAGACAGCCGCTCACCGTGAGTCTTGCTGGCTTCGCAGGTCGCAGCACCTGACTTGCTACCGCCACCCTCCTTCTGGTTTCTCCTGGGGTGTCAGGGGTGTCCCTAGAAGCTCATGCCGGTGGTGGTGTTGCCCTGAATCCCTGGCATGAGAAACTCAAAGGTTCTGGGGAAGCTCTTGTTACCTAGTCCTTCTATGTCTTTCCTGTAGAGTGAGGCACTTAGAGCCCAACGACAGCGAGGAACTCGAGTAGGGCTCCACAGGTGATCGATGGCAGAAGCCAGGGCTGGACTGCAAGTGCACAGTCATCTAAGCCAGTGCTTTTAATATCAGTCCTTCCTGACTTTCACAACAACTGAGAAAATGCGGGAGGTTGGGGCACAGATAGGGAGTACACTGGAAGCTCAGAGAATGGGGGGGGGCAATGTGGGGTGTAAGCATTGGAACAATATTTACAGGGAGGTAGGTGGGAGCGAAGGACATACTGGACAGGGGAGAGTGAGCAACATGGCCAGAATATGAGAATGTTACTCATGTTTGAGTCAGAGGGAAGTGAAATCCCAGAGACGTGAGACCCTGAAGTTGGTCGTGGTTTCTTTCTTCCTTAGATTGTAAAGTGTGGGAATAGAGAGGATAAAAGAATGATGAGATTGGTGCAAGCCGGGCGTGGTGGCGCATGCCTGTAATCCCAGCGGCTTGGGAGGCGAAGGCAGAAGGACCACAAGTTTGAGACCAGAGGCAGTCTGCGTAACTTAGCGAGACCCTGTCTCAAAAAGTAAAAAAAAAAAAAAAAAAGGGGGGGGGGCTGAGGGTGCAGCTCAGTGTCCCAGCACTTGCAAAGCATGCAAGTGTGAGGCCCTGGGTTCAACCCCCTTACCGCAAAAAAAAAAAAAAAGAGAGAGAGAGACAGATTGGTGCAGCACCATCCATTTCTCAGAGACCATTATAACCCATTGTAAGAGCTGATTACTGATACTTTTCAGAGGTAGGAACAGACATTTCCTGCAAAGTGAATCATCATTTCTTCTTGATCTCTTTGTCAAGTACAGTCTTCCCTCTTTGTCAAGTACAGTCTTCCCTTAGTATCCACAGGAAATTCCATCCAGGATCTCCTCCCCCCCATCCATCCAAACTCCACAGATGCTAAATGTCTTATATAAATGGGGTGGTACTTATATATTACCTGTGTACTTTAAATTTCCTCTAAATTGCTAATATAATGTAAATGCCATATAAGTAACTTACATAATGCATAGGACGTGTATTATTTAGGGAATAATGATGGGGGAAATGTTTGTATATGTTCCATACAAGCACAGTCGCCCCCCCCCCCCAATTTTCCATCCATCTTTGGTTAAATCTACAGGTGCAGGGCCAACGCTTTCCATTGCATCACTGATTGCCATTGTCTCTCTGGTACATACTTTCCTCCTAAGTAGAAAAAAGAGGATAGACATAATGACCTGGGCCATTAAGTGCTAATATTTTTTTACAGTTCCTATAAAATGAATATGGGAGAAGGTCCTGGCAATCCACTCCCAAGGTAATCCCGAAGCACTCAGCCATTGAAAACCCTATGAGGGTGGCTATGAGTCGGATACCGACTCGAGGCACCTAACAACAACAACAGTAAAATGAATTTTCTTGTATGTAACTCACCCCAAGTATTACCTCCTCAGTGAAGCTTTACCTAATGCTATCCCCTTATTGGGGCTGGGATTTAGCTCAGTTGGTAGAGCACTGCACTACAGTCTCTGAAGCCCTGAGTTCGATTCCCAGCACCACAAAAATGGGAGAAGGACCTGGCAATCCACTCCCAAGGCAATCCTGAAACAGTCAGCCATTGAAAACCCTATGAGGAAAGATAGAGAAGACTTGGATGGGAAACTTAGATAGGAAGGGGGGAGGGGGGAAACATAGAGGAGGGTAAGGGGTAACCTATATGTATAATGCTTATCAAATTGCATATATGAAAATTGTCACAACGAAAAGCATGTCAAAAAGAATCACATTATGATGTACATTAAAAATTTCTAATAAAAAAAAAAAAAACCCTATGAGGGTCACTATGAGTCAGATACCGACTCGAAGGCCAACAACAACAACAACAATCCCCTTATTGAATACAAGAGCTTCTTTAACAAGGGTCCATGTATTATTCTGTTTCTTTACTATGCCTGACACAGTCACTCAGCAGGCACTGCCAAAGTGCAATTACTCACTTAGTGCTTATTGAATAAGTAAACTAAATGCCATTTTAAAAATATATAAAAATTATAGTGATTTTTATTAGAGAGTTGCTCCAATTTAAAATATGTTTGAAAGAGATGTGGTAAAGTATGTACAATTATTAGCCAGTCTTATTTCTTTAAAAATAAAATGAAATGCATGACATATGATAGAATATCATCTCAGCATATAAATCAGAAGGCAAAAGACTGCTTTTTTGGCCAGTGGAAATTTTCAAAGAACAAAGAGAAAGCCTCCTTTTTTAGTTTATGATGTGACATAAGAAACCAATGATAAATTTGAGATACATGCTGTATAAATTTTTAAAAATGCACCAAAGACTGATTAGGGGAGTACCCCTAAGATGCCAAATGAGGAATAAATTAGGAAAAAGTTACATGGGAAAATAACCTATTTGGTCATTGTTTACTAACCAAAACAGTATCCCAAATGGGTATAACAAAAGTTTAGACAAGACTGAGGGTGGTAAAGTAGAATGGCAAAGAGGTGTAGTTGGTTGATTTGGCTGACTATGTGAAACCCAAGGTACAGGTCTATTTCCTTTTCATCTTCTGTTTTGTTTTTAAGAGTTATTTTCTCCAAATGACCTTTTCTGACCTTCTACAACCATGTTTCATTCTGCTATGTGCTTCTGTAGAATCTTCCTTTATCAAATAAAGAAAAACTTATTTATCAGTAATAACTTGTTTAATTGCCTTATTTCTCTAATATATCGTAGGCTTCTTGTGGTTGAAGATTGTTTTGTTTACCTTGTGTGCTGTGCATCTGGCATAGAGCCTGCCAAGTAATGGATGTTCAATAAATACATCAGGGAGGAAGGAAAGAAAGAACTTGTTAGACAAACTAATGAGAGGGAGGACTACTATGTTGGCATTTCTGTGCCTTATCTTTTAATATTAATATCATGTCATCCTGGTGATGTTTAGAGAACTTAAAGATAGGAGTCAAAGTTTAGATGTATTTCAGGTAAGACAAATGTCCAGAACAGTATTAACTATCATGATAATAGTAAAGCAATCCCCTGGCCTCAAAGAGTTCCCAATCTCTTGATGAAGGGCAGCCCAAAAAATAGGCAGTGGTGTGAGGTAGCCAACACTCCATTTCTCCTTAGGAAAGAGAAGAAAAAGTATAGAAAGTGACAGAAGTGAATAATAATAAAGATGTAGTAAAAAGGTATAAATTTGATGATATTAAAAATGAACAAATGAAAGATAATATTTGAAAACCAGAAGCACAAAATCAAGATATTTTATGTCATGCTAATAATAGGTCATGGTAGTTAAAGTATTGACTGTGTGCCTGGCACTGTTCTAAAACACCTTACAGCTGGGCACAGTGGCACACATCTGTAATCCCAGCAACTCGAGAGATAGAGGCAGGAAGATCACAAGTTCAAGGCCAGAGGCAGTCTGTGTACCTTAACAAGGCTCTGTCTCAAAAAATGTTGTTGTGTTGTTGTTAGGTGCCGTCAAGTCGGTATCCAACTCATAGCGACCCTCTGTACAACAGGAGAAACACTATTGTCAGTGCTTCTTTGCTGTTCATAGGGTTTTCAATGGCATATTGATTTTTGGGAGGGGGTTGCCAGGTCCTTCTCCCAAGCCTACAGCTTCTGGTGTTCCCAGGTGGTCTCCCATCCAGGTACTAACCAGGCCTGACCCTGCTTAGCTTCCGAGATCTGATGGGATCGGATGCCACAGGGCTACAGCTGCAGGCTCTGTCTCAAAAAATAAAAGTACAAAAAAAAAAAAAAAAAACCCTTACATGTATTATTTTACTTAATTCTCATGACAGGCATATGAAATAAATGCCATTGTTATCACCATTTGATAGATGAAGAACCAAAAACCTAACATTAAGTAACTTGTAAATGGCAGTCCTTACATTTGAAAGCAAGCAAAGCTCAGACCCATAACTCCTCTGCTAAACTACTCCTGCTCTTTTCTATCCACTCCTGGGAATCCAGTCCTGGGCCTTGCCTTGTGCGTGCTAGGCAAATACAACCACTTAGCTGCATTCCCTAGCCTTGTCTCCTACCCTTGACATCTAGTATCTAAGATGGCCTGTGTGTAGAGGAAGGAGAATATTTAATGAGAATGTTCTGTTTTTCTTTTCAGTTGGATATTCAGTTGTTGCAATTAATCACATTGTTGACTTTAAGGAAAAGAAACAGGTAAAATAAGATTTCTGAAGTTAATAAGTTAATATTATGTACTTAAAATTATTTGTGCCAGGCACCATGGTACCCACCTGTAATCCCAGCTACTTGGGAGGCTGAGGCAGGAGGATCACAGGTTAGAGGTCAGGTGCAACCCACATAACTTAGTAAGACCCTATCTCAAAAAACAAAAAAATTAAAAGGGGCTGGGGTGGCACACCATTTGTGTGTGAAGCTCTGGGTTAAATCCTATTGGGAATATGGAAGCTATAGATGAACATATTTTTCAAATGTACTCTCTTTGTGTACTATTATTTTATATTAACAGTTGAGTTGATGTACACTCATACAAATTATTAAGATTTTTATGATGTATTCTGGCATGATATAAGGATTCCTAAAGTTGGATTGATGTCAACTATGTTACTTTCAATAACTTTTAAAAGTGCATTGTTATTGACTGAACTGAAACCACATTATTTTGTGTTTATTTTGTTGCTATGTACTTATTAAACAGGCAATAAATACGTACTTATTAAACAGATAATAAATATGTATATTTCTCTTTAAGCCAAGAATTATATCTTACAGGCTAAGTCTAAAAATGAGTTTTGGTCCCTTTTATTCAGTGATGTTTTAGCTACTTCTCTGCTCTTTAGTTTCCTTTCTTTAAAAAAAAAAAAAAACTTATGTGGTTCTTTGAATGCCAGAAATTACCTTTTTATTTAAAAATGGCTTTTTTTTCTGAAAACCCTTTGTTAAGTTTTCCAATACATCTCATGCCTTTAACCTGTACAATCTAGGGTGATGATTTATCATTTGTTGTAGGAAATTGAAAAACCGGTTGCTGTTTCTGAACTCTTCACAACTTTGCCAATTGTACAGGTAGGTGTTTTGGTACTTAAGACATGTAATACAATTCAAACAATGTCTCTTGTTTCATAATCTTGTGTTTTATGCTTTTTTTGATAGCATGTTTCTGTTTATAGGGAAAATCAAGACCAATTAAAATTTTAACTAGATTGACCCTTATAGTTACAGATCCATCTCATTGCAATGTTTTGGTAAGTTGGTTATTTTTCCTCTTTCCTTTTGGCTTTGTAAGCTGTATTGATTAATTTTAATCCTTAACTGCATTTTATCTCACTCATTTGTACATGTCCTCCCACTCCCACAATCCATGACATCTGCCTGCTCTCCCTATTTTTAGAATTCACACAGATGTCTAATTTACTTATGTCATATATATAGTGATACCGCAGTTAAAAAATTCCTTATCAACTCTTCTTCATTGAACTCACACGAATCAGACATAAGGTGGGTGCTGGGAATATTAGTGTGAATAATATAGATATGGTCCTTAAACTATAAAGTCCATAGTTTAATTGCCAAGACAAGTACTGAACAAATAACAATTACAAATGGGAGGAATGCTTAAGTAAAAGAGAGGGGAATGGCAATAAAGGATGTTCTGATAATGTATAATCTGATTAAGTTAATGTTCAAGCTATAGCCACAAAAATCAATAAGTGTCCTATAGGTGACAGGCAGGAAAGAGGATTCCTGCAGGCAGGATAGATTATGCAGAGGTCAAAGAAAACAATATTTCCTGGGAAATTGAAAGAAGACCATTAGGGCTGAGTCTAGTGAACTGGCTACCTGGGATGACTTTAGGGTGAGAGACCTAGATGAGGACTGCAAGAGCAGTGGGAACCCTTTGCAGGTTTTAACCGAGGGAATAAGATTATGAGATTTGCTTTACAGAGAATAGATTAGAAGAGGGGGTAAAGGAGAGGATTTGAGAGGTACCCGGGAAGGAGGATTAAATGGATGGGGTGATTGACTGGATATAAGGTAATGACTCCCTGGGTAGTGTGAGCAGCTAGATGGATAGATAGCAGTACCATTTCTTGAGATGGGACATTAAAAAAAAAAGCAGGTTTGGGGATGTCATGTTTGGGACATGACTAGTTTAAGAATTCCAGTGGAGCTTGTCAAATGGGTGGTTGAAAATAAAGGTAGTTCTTCGAAAAAAATGAGAATTAAAGATCCTACTCTGCTCCTGTAAAGAGTAATAGAAATCATGGGAATGGATGAGACTCCCTGGTCAGAATGTGATTTGGGAAAAGATCTAGGGCAGTCCTGAAGAACTTCACCATTTAACAGTGGAGTAGAGGATAGGCAAGAATTGGAGACTGAGGAGAGACTGCCTTAAAAGTAGGAGGACAATAAGGAAAGAAAATGGCAAGGAGGGAGGAAAGGTCAGTAGCACCAAGTAGTCAAGCAGGAGAATGGTTAAAAAAAATCTGTTGGATTTATTGGCAAGAAACTCATTGACTGCTCAAGCAAAAACCATTTCCATTTGGCCTTGTAAGCTGTATTAATTAGATAGAGATATGATTTAGATGGGATAAAATGCAGATAATGTGTGCAACTGACTTTGAGAAATTTGAATGCATAGGAGAATAGAAAGCATAGAGAGGTTACTAGATGAAAATATGCTGTATAAAGAGATTTTGTTTATTAAATAGGAGACATTGGCATATACCTGCTGAGAGGTAACAAAGTGGGACAGAGAGGAAGTAAGATTGCTGCTTTGTCTTCATCTAGAATGGGCACCTCTATTGTAGAGGGAGAATGATCAAGAAAAGGTTAACCCCCTTTATCATAATTAGCATTGCTAAAGAACTTGTGAAAAGCCACATTTTGGTATTTTATACAGCTATAAGGCAATATTCTGATTGTCTATGCCCAGGTAAACATAAATTGAGCTGGAAAGACCTGGAACTTGCCCTGTCTCAGTACAGGTTTACTAAGCATGCCCTCCCACCAGCTGAAGCAAGGCACCTGCTGCTTCTCTTAAACCTGCCTTCAACTTTCATTACACCATGTCTTTTCACAAAATAAGGAGTTGTAAAAATTTAGAAGGTGCCAACAAATGAAGAAATAGTACCAAACATCACCCTAGCATGCAGACATTGTACACTTGAATATATATTTTCCAGTCTTTACAGGCAGACTCATATAATATAGGTTTGATATTTTCTTTTTAAGCAAAAATAATTTGTTTTACCTTTTACCAATATATTCTCCTTCTAGGACTCTCAAGTAATTTCTTGTGCATCTAGCATTCTAATTTGTATTTAACAGTATTTTCATTATGAACTTAATTGTATCACACATAATCCTGTACATCGTACACAGTACATTACCCTGAGTCTCATGCTTTTTTGTCTTGCTGGAAAAAAAAGTGAGTTCCATTAAGGGCAGACATGCCATAATGGTTTTGTATCTCTGATGCGTAGATACAGCAAGTGCTCAGTAAATGTCTGGTAAGCTCCCCTACTAGTTTGTCACATCAAGGACTGTCTTTGATTTTTATCTCAATCACAATGCTTGGCATACAGTTAAAGCATAACAAATGTAGGAAGGAAGATGATTGATGGGTTGGGTGTTGGTATCTAAATTCTCATGTGCTTTTCTGCTAACATACAAAGCAAAATAGAAATGTCAAGCCAGATATAGTGGCACACACCTGTAATTCCAGCACTCTGGCACTTGGGAGGCTAAGACAGGAGGATTGCTGAGTGTTTAAGGCCAGCCTGGACTACATAATGAGCTCCAGGCCAGCTGGGGCAACTTAGCAAGACCTTGTCTCAAAAAAAAAAAAAAAAAAAAAAAAAAAACCATCCCAAACCAGCACCCTCACTAGCCCATTAGAAGTGGTCCATGATTGAAATGTTAAGCATAGCTAGATCACTAGGCAGAATTCAATGTTTACATTTTTTGTTACTGTTTGATAACATTTGTTTTATATTACTAGAGAGCAACTTCTTCAAGGGTCCGACTGTATGATATCGTTGCAGTTTTTCCAAAGACAGAAAAACTTTTTCATGTAAGTTAACACATAAGTAAAAGAGAAGAATATTGTATAATTTTATGTAAATCTAATGTTATGTTTTTGTAGGCAACTTGTTTCACCCTGTCTGGAAACTTGTAGAATTTTTCATTTACACCTGGAATTCTGAAATTTCTTAGGGGTATGACTAAGTGGCATGTGATTTTGTTTTGTTTTGTTCATTGTATTGGACATTTGATGGGCTCAGTTTAAAAGAGTTCATCAAGTTTTCTCCTGTTTCTTTCTCTCTGCTTCATTCATTTGACACTTCTCTTAGGTAAATATTGATTTGTCCTTCCTATTCTAAAATTATTTGAGTTTCCAGCCTTCTTATCTGCTACTGCCTGTGATGCAAGAACAGTTCTACTCGCATAAAAGCTTCTCCCTCTGTTTCAGCTTCTTAGCATGCTGAGTGGCAGCCCATCTGCCAGTATGAGCATGTCAGCCTTTAGTCTTTCAGAAACTCTTCAAAATCAGCCATCTGCTAATATGATTACTCCCTTTTCTTTTCTGAGAGTCTTTATGAGTTAAATTCTTCTTGTACTTTTAAAATTGCCATTTCGGTGCTTTTGAAGGAGAAAAAGGAACTTAACATGTATGCTTATTTTGTCTGCTTGACAGAAAATGCCCTGGCCGTTTTAAATGATTACAGTAAAGAGAAAAATAACTGTAATACAATTTTTTTAAGAATAGTTTTTCTGTGTAAATTGAGGTATAGCTAGTTTTAGAAAGTTCTAGAAGTTGTCTTTATCTAGGCTCAAAAAACGATCAATCTGCCAAAAGTATACTCACCAAAAAGATACTGTAGGAATAAAAAGGATACTTGGTCTTAGATATTTTAATTTTATATCAATTCTTTCTTTATGCAAAATCTGTTCTAAAGCTGTAGAAATTCCTAAGTTTATCCAGTAGATGGAGCTGTTAACTAAGGAAGCTGATGTGTGATAAATTTAGTTCTCCAGGCATACTATCAGTTCAGTTATTAATTATATCATTAAAGGGAACCACTACAGATTATCTGTGTATGCTTATTCCCCCCTCTCTTCTGGTGGCTTCCTGTATAAAATAGAAAATTGTAGTAATTCACAAGAATTTTTGTTTCAGTTAAAGTGATAATAAGAAGCAAGTAGTTCCTAGTCATCAGAGACCTTGTTGAACTTTTAAAAATTGGGCACATTCTACTATTGCCACTGGAGATTCTGACCCAGGAGGTTTGGAGTTGGTCTGTGTATTTGTTTTTTCAAGTTCTACAAGAAAGGCTGGTTCTGGGGTTAAGCCACTGCTGTGCAGTATAAGGAGAACCATATGTATTTTCAAATTTGTTAACTACAACTTAGTTTTTTTTTAATTAAATATTAACAACCCAATCCTGACTAAAAGCTGGTGATGTACCAAGTTTTTTGTTGTATATTTGTTTTCAGAATTAATTTTGAAGATCGTGTAACCTAACATTTCTTTAATCCTTTACTGGTGATTAGGCAAACAAAACAGATAACATTTTGGCTAGAGAATACTTATAACCATTCAAAGACATATGTTGTTTGAGGTACTAGGGCTTGAACCCAGAGTCTTGTGCATACTAGGCAAGTGCTCTACCACTGAGCTGTAATCCCAGCCTATTTTTATTTTAGCTTCAGACAGGATCTCACTCAGTTGCCCAGGTTGGCCTCGAACATGGTATCCTTCTGCCTGAGCCTCTCTAGTGGGTGGGGTTATGGGTATATTCTGCTTTGCCTGGCCAAAGATTGTTACATATTTATTTCCTCTAACTTTCATAGCAATCCTTTAGGATAATCAATAATGACATTACTGTCCTCATTTTATAGACGAGAAAACTGAGCCTAAGCTAAGTGATTTGCTGTAAATCTTCCAGCAAATATATAGTACAGGTAGGTCTTCCAGGTTTTAGAATATATTACAATTTCATATAGCAGTTTTATCTTATTCATTTATCATATTTCTTGTTTTTCTCAGACTGTTCAAGTTTGAAATTGCTGAACACATGTTTGATGCTGGTGGGGAGAATGGTCAGAAATATTTTGAAAGATGGAAGAAATCTATATATAGTCACCAAAGTGTTTGCAGTTGACTGATACTCAAAAATAACACAAGAACACAGTTTTTAAAATTAGAATGTGTTACCCTTTTCTGTCTAGATCTTACCTATTCTTTAGAGCTGTCCCTGTTTCATATAGAAAATCAATTTAAAAGAACATTTTCCCTTCTTATAAGTATATCATGGTTTGGAATCTGTCAAATGTGAGGAGTTTGTTAATGAGTTGCATTCCATAAGTGATTTTTTTTGTTTGTTTTGTGGAGACAGGTTGTTAAAATATGTAACCCAGGCTCGCCGTAATTAATTTTGTTTTGTTTGTAAGTTGATTATCGCTAATTCTAGTCAGTATTCCTGTAGGTATAATATTCTAAAACTAGGTTAGATATCTGAGTCATTAAAGCAGACATACATGGATATGTACATATATATTATCAGTTAGTAGTATAAAATCTGACCACCTTAAATAGCATCGTTTCCATGGAAAATAGCATACTATTTTTCCACTCAGAGCATCTGGAAGATGTCTCATTACATAAGAAACCCTCCTTCCCGATGGCTATCCTAGGGAATAAGACAAAAATTAAAGATTGTGAGGGAAGTGGGGACATGCTGGTCAGGGCTCTTGGAATGGGGGCAACTTTGCAATATTACAAAGAGGGAGAGTCACATAGTAGCTTCCAGAGCTTCCAACTCATTTTTTCCCATTTAGGATTTAAAGTACCAGAGTAGTATAGAGGATAATTCATATTATTTAGTTCAGTGGTCTCCAAAATTTTTTGATTGTGCACCCTATTAGTTTAAAAAATATTTGGCCTACTTCCCAATATGTGTGTGCTTCTTAAAAATCATTTGTATGTTACATTATACTAGTGTGCTTTGTGAAATATATATACACATAAAACACAAAAGAAATCCAATCCACATATGATTCTAATCCACATCTGATTTTTTAGCCCTGAATAAAACTGTGGAAATGGTGTGGAATAAATCAAGAGTATATATTAATTCAAAATGCTCATATGAGTCAGTTCTCAGGTTTTTATAGAGCTGTACATCAGTCAACCTATTACTAAACCATGTGAGACGCTAGAGAAGTATTTGTGAACAGAGAACACTTTCAAAATATTGCTTTTGTGTGGTATGGTTCATACTCAGCTACACACAGTAATAAAACTAAAATCTTAAAACTAAAAAAATCCTTTTATGAGATATAGAAGTTGAGGACTTGAGGATATTCTTCATAGCAGTGGTGTATGTGGGAATACTTATAAAGAGCACTTGCACATTGGATTTGCAAGATGTAGATATCATACTCCAAGAAAATCTAAGCTGGAGTTTGTTTTTTAAAGCAGATAAAACGCTAAAATTGAGTTCTTTTGCAAAGGCTAAGATTAATGTCCATGCTTTCACCTTCATCTCTAAAGAACTGTTTACTTTGTTCACTTAAATACTTTGATTATTCTCTCCAAATTGTAGGCCAAAGCTTGTTTAGCCTGAGAAGAGATTCTTTTAGCAATTTTTTTCTCAGGTATGGGCCAGTCATTAAGATGTTGGCCAGAATGAAACTGTTGATGAAACACATTTATAATGAAGTGATTTTTATCAGTATTCTGTATTAGAGAACATAATTTTTCTGAGTATTCCTTGTAAGCTATACTCCTGTTAGACTATCAGACTTTATGTTCCTAAAGTTTACAATGTTTATAGATGCTCAACTTTATGCATTTAAACTATAATAAATCCTTTCATATTAAAGATATTTTTAAGTACAAAAGTGTTGTATCATGAGAAGTGGCTAAGGACATTTTATAATAGTTTACCCTCTGTCAAGTCTCCCCATTTAAACTGTGCCATCAGGTTGGAAGCTTTAAATTCATGATACAAATGTTGCTGTGGATATGCCTGGAGAGAGGCAGACAACAGAGGAAAGCAGAACATACTCTCTGCTATTTATATTATTGCATGCATACCAGCAGACACTCTTACCCATACTTACCTAAACTGTCTCTATTATGGAATGACTAATGACAATGCTAGTAAAAACAAAGGGAAGGCTGGGTATCATAGCACATGCCTGTAATGCCAGTGACTCTGGAGGCTGAGGCAGGAAGATCATGAGTTTGAGGCCACAAGCAACCTGTGCAACTTGGTAAGACCCTGCCTCACAGTACAGGGGGTCAGGGGCGGGGAGGCAGTTGGGGATGTACTCAGTGGTAGAGCACTTGCTTGGCATACAAAAGACTTTAGGCTCCATTACTGGGGGAAGATGTGGACACATTTTGTTAAATAAGGCCCAAAGAGGACCAAAATAAATTGTCAGTCTGCCAAATTAGAAATCACCACAGGCTATTTCCTTGTTTGAGTGAGGCTTTTAAGAAGTTATATTAGGATTAAATTTACTATTTTTGTTTAATACAAAACAGGTAATTCTTTTTATCTCTATAAATCAAATAACACCAAAATCAGAGCCAATGAGGCATCTTCTGACAGTGTCTTCTGGCTTGCACTCTATGCTAGTAACCTTTCTCCAGCTTTATTATTCTTCCCTGGTATTCTATTCCTTCTGATTTCCCTATATGTTTATTTTATTTTTAGGTGGTTTTCTAAGTAGTTTGAAGTCTCTTTCAGAGGTAGATATACAGTCTTGATCAACAAGTAACAGCAAAAATTAGAACAAAGGAAAGGGAAATTAAAAACTGAAAAAATACATTATCATTTGGTTTGTATTAGCTCAACTTTAAATATTTAACTTGTTGTTGTTGTTAGGTGCCGTCAAGTTGGTATCCGACTCATAGCAACCCTCTGTACAACAGGGGAAACACTATTGTCAGTGCTTCTCTGCTGTTCATAGGGCTTTCAATGGCAGATTGATTTTTGGGAAGGGGTTGCCAGGTCCTTCTCCCAAGCCTACAGCTTCTGGTGTTGCCAGGCGGTCTCCCCTCCAGGTACTAACCAGGCCCGACCCTGCTTAGCTTCTGAGATCTGATGGGATCAGATGCCACAGGGCTATGGCTGCAGAAAATATTTAACTAGACGATTTTATTAGTATTTGAACAAAATGCCATCAGTAGTGCCGTGTTAATGTTTCTTAAACCACTCAGTATACTCATTAAAACTGTAGACCTGGGATAATTCCTGGCACAAAGGTGCTCAGTAAATAGTTTGTGAAACAGATGGAGTGTACCTACATTCCTTTTGGCTTATTGCTTTCTTGAATTTCAGAACAGTTCGTTTCTTCTTCCTGGAACAATTTGAAGTAACCTTCTAGATACTGAGCCTCACTCAGCAACCCATCCATATGTAGAATACCATATGGTCAGAGTGTCTCCAGTCTCTGTCTTTTGAGAATGTCTGTGTACATCCCACTCTGTTTCAGCTTGGTCCCAGTTAAACCATTCAAACTAAGGCTGAAGGGATAGCTAAATAATTGGCTTTGTAACAGGTCAGATATATTTCAACACAGAACCATCATAACATCCATGGAGTGAACCATACCTATATAAATTTCTTTGTATCAACTGTAACCCTATCTCTCATTCTTATGCCAATTTTCTGTTTAGCCTTACCTATTTTTCCTTCTTGACAGGTTGCTTGTACACATTTAGATGTGGATTTAGTCTGCATAACTGTAACAGAGAAACTACCATTTTATTTCAAAAGACCTCCTATTAATGTGGTAAGTGGTACCCTTTCCATTCTGTATTTACGTCTGTTGTTATGTGCTGTTGAATTGGTGTCTGACTCAGTGACCCTATGTACAACAGGTGAGATAGTATTGTTAGTGCTTCTCTGCTATTCATACGGTTTTCAATGGCTGGTTGTTTTTTTTGGGAGTGGGCTGCCAGGTCCTTCCAAGCCT
Organism: Pedetes capensis; assembly: GCA_007922755.1. Lineage (NCBI taxonomy): Eukaryota > Metazoa > Chordata > Mammalia > Rodentia > Pedetidae > Pedetes > Pedetes capensis. The sequence goes on from VMDO01003306.1 coordinate 78,492, forward strand.
ATAGCACCTGGTGTTCCCAGGCAGTCTCCCATCCAACCACTAACCAGGTTCAACCCTGCTTAGCTTCCGAGATCTGTCAGGATAGGACGCCACAGGCTTTTAAATCTATAGAAACTTGAATTAGCACATAGGAAAAGGAGCAGAAGAAACAAGTGTTCTTAGAGGGAAGAACAAAGGTTAGGTAATAGGAGGCAGTTTTTGAAAAGAGGATTTTGAATTTTGTAAGCTGAAAAGAAAAGATGTAAGATGGAAAAAGAAATATAGAGGGCCCTTTAGACACCAGCAAACAAAGGAGGTACAAGAGGGAACAGGGCGTGGACTGACCTGAGCATGGTCTGTGCTAAACTAGACTATAGTGTTTTTCTCATTATTCTTCTACCTAATTTTCCCTTGTTTTCCCATACCTTTTCATCTTCCACACTGCCTTCTAAGTCTCAATTCCCACCCAATTCCATCATAAAGGTGATATTATTTCACACCAGTAACTATTTTGGGAGCTATGAGGTCAGCACAGCTGTCAGCTATTTGCTTTGCCAGCCAGATACTGGAATGCTATTTAGAATAGCAGGCTCCAAAAACTCAGTCTTGTTCTTAAAAACTATTATCCAAGAAAAATGTTTAGCATGCATTGTCTAAATTAAATATCCAGTTGTGTCAGAACTAAAATATTATTTTTTTTCAAAGTGGATCATCCCCTTATTCTTTTGTCTCTATAGAATCATAACTTTCTCAATTTTTTCTCTCTTATGTTAAGAAGTTGGCTTGATCCTGTGTGTTAGGGGAAGTCAGTGAGAGCAGAAAACAGATCTGTTTGTCCTGGAAAATTTTAAGTTGACTTATGTTTTACCCCTAAAAATATGGTATTAAAATTATGCTTGTTAAGTAACAAAAAATACATAGTCATATACTTACAGAAAAAATTATAAAATAGCTCTTTTCTGGAAAATGCTGAGAACACTATACATATAACAATATTGGCTAAATTCACATCATTGGCATGCCATGCTGGTACCAGGACTTCCTAATAAATCAGTAAGCATTTGAAAAACCCAAATCATCACATTTTAGAGTTGGAGCTCTGTGTTATTCAACAGCTTGCTTATCAAACATGAGGAAGTGAAGGCTAACAAGAAGTCATTCAGCTCTTTAGTCTCATCGTCACGACAGGTCTGAATGGTTGCCTGTCAGATAAGACCTCTCATGGGTCTCAGGTGTACATGATAAAAGCCATAAGCTAATACAGTATCCAAGTTTATGGTGGTTTTGTTGGCTCCTCATATTGTTCCTCTCCAGAAGTAGCAATCTCTGTCTTTAGAAGTTTCCCTCAGCTTTTTACCAGCCTCAAACTGCCAACCCAGGTCCTATATAAATAGCACATCCAGATCTAGGCAGTACAGCCACTACGCAAATTGTTACTAAACCACTTCTCACGTTTTTCTTCACCTTAATGAACTAGGAAGGCCATTTTCCAGGCAGCTTTACCTGAATAAGTTCACACATGGTACTATGTCCTTGGTTCGGAGGAGATAGTAGCATGGGATGCTAAGGCCAAGACCATGGAAAGGACAGCAATGCGTAGCACGTAATTCCTCATGACCCACAACAATGATAAAAATCCCAATGACTGTTTTGATGAGGGGTTTGTTTTTTTTTTGTTTGTTTGTTTTTTGTGTGTGGTACTAAGTGTTGAACTCAGGACCTCACACATGCTTTGCAAGTGTCCTACCACTGAGCTGGACCCCTCGGCCATTTTTTATTTCTTATTTTGAGGCAGGGTCTCATTAAATTACTCAGGCTGCCTCTGGTCTCCAACCTGTGATCCTTGTGCCTCCACCTCCCTAGTCACTGGGATTACAGGCATGGGCCACTACACCGGGCTTAATTGGGTTTCTTATGAAGATGCCTTAATATTAAACCAGATAGTGAGTTTCTAGAGTGCACCAGCTATGCCATGGGCCTTTTAAAATTACTCCAAATCTTGTCTGTCTTCCTAGAATTTGCTAATTCAATCAGTACGTGTCTCGCTTAATATTTCAGGGTGCAGCTTGATGAAACTGGCCAAGATGCTTGTCATTAGTCATTAGGTAGAGGTCAGTGTTGGGCAGGAAGCATATGCAGTGAGGGAAGTTGGGCACTGGGGCAGCATGAGGAGAATGGTGGTATTCAAGGCAGAGGCACCAGGACATCCACACAATTCCATCTGGAAGTGCAGGAAAGCTGCTGTGGTGGGTATTTCTGGCACAATTCCCACATGTTTCAATTTAAGAATTCTAAAAAATAAAAAAATTTGACAAGTGAGAGGAATATGCAATACTGAACACAGTGTCTGCTTTAAAAAAAATCTGGTGTGAACATTTTACATATGTTGTTTAATAAAAAATAGAAGATAGAGTAGAAAGAAAGGCTGCACTAGATTATTTTCAGTCTTCATCTATTATGGAAGTAGAATGCAGTGTGAATTGGTCAAGAAACAAAGTCCCTGTTAATTTATTCACTTACTTTTCATTTAAGGGAGAAAGCTGGAAACAAACAGGTGTCTAGTGTGTTGTTCAGGGTAAATAATAGTTGTGTAGATGTGTATTATTTGCAGCATAATACCTAGTCTTAATACAGAGCTATTGGAAACATATTCACTGCAGAAGTACAGAACATGTGAATATGAGGAACAGTTCAGTGTTAAGTCATGGTTCTTGCATTCCCATGGTTTTGAGGATAAATTTGTCTTTGGGCATGAGAAGTTGGTAGGGTGGTCCCAAGTCTTAATTTGTTTAGGTTTTGTACTCTTTTATTGTGGTGAAAGGCAGGGGTGTTAAGATAAGTAACTCCTAACTCTTTTTTCTACAAACCAGAAGCCATATGAGAATTATCAGCTCAAAAGGCTGGGATTATGCAGGATCCAGGAGCTAGAGCACATAGCATTTATGTCAAAACACTCTATTTGGGTTTTTGTTTTTTTTTTTTTTTTGGTTATTTTGTTTGTTTGTTTGTTTTTGGTGGTATTTGAGCGCTGAAATCAGGAGCTCATACATACTTTGCACATGCTCTGCCACTGGGCTGCACCTCCAATCTGTTTCTTCCTTATAAGTCAGTGTCTCACTAAATTACACAGGCTATCTCTGGCCTCAAGCTTGTGATCCCCTTGCCTCCACTTCCCAAGTCAGTGGGATTACAGGCATGCACTGCCACACGCAGGCTGGTATATTTGATAGCACTTAATCCATTGTTATCTTCACCACATGTATAGAGCACCACAATTTCAATTATATAATTCCTTCTAAAATCTATAAAACTCTTCTAGAGTCTTAAGTAACTTGCATGGGAATTTCAGTTATATCATATGGTACTTGTGTTTCTAAAAAATTGTATTCGACTTCCCTTCTTGGAATATCAAATGACTTCTTATTTACCATTTTATATCTTAGACACTTTCACACCTGCTGTAGCCCAGTAGCTTTGGGGTGAGGTTGTTGTTGTTGTTGTTGTTAGGTGCCATCGAGTCGGTATCAGACTCATAGTGACCCTCATAGGGTTTTCAATGGCAACTGTATCAGGATTGCCTTAGGGAGTGGATTGCCAGGCCCTTCTCCCATTTTTGCCGTGCTGGGAATTGAACTCAAGACCTCAGAGACTGCAGCGCAGTGCTCTACCAACTGAGCTAAATCCCAGCCCCTTGGGGTGAGGCAGATCTTAATTATTTCCATATACAGGTAATGGACTTGAATCTAAGGCTGTTTGTGGCTCACAATTAAATGTCTCTCTCAGAGGGCTAGCTAGGGATTTGTACTCAAGCTTTGATTCCAAATCTTCTATCATTCCCTACTGAGAAATGCTTTGTAAAGTTACTTTACAGCAGAACTCTTTCTTAAGCATAGCATAATGTCATAGTTTAAAACATGAGCTGTATGAATTCATGTTTTGAGAAGGAAGTTTTTTATTTTGGTTTTGGTTTTTTTGGTAGTACTCGGTGGCTGCACCCAGTGCCTTGCACATACTATGCAAGCACTCTACCACTGAGCTGCACCCTTAGCCCCTTTCTTACTTTTTATGTTGAGATAGGGTCTTGCTGCCTCTGGCCTAGAACTTGATAACCTCCTGCCTCTGCTTTGAGAAGGATTTTTTAAAGCAACACATATCTTTACCATTCCTTTGGTATTTTCAATGTTATTGCCATTCAACAGTGGCTTCAAGTTTTATTTAGAGGTTTTTTTTGTTTTTGTTTTTTACTGATTGTATATTTTATATTTTCTGATATTTTCTCCTCAGCACTTCTTTTAACTATAATGCATTTCTATTTTTATGATCCATTTAGTTCCCACTGAAAGATTTCTAGTAAATAGTGTCAAAAGCAGTTGGGTAGTTTCAGGAATCAAACCATATATACTTGATTTGACTGTAAGAGTTCTATACACTTTGTTTTTCATCATATACCCTGAACCTAAGTGTATTAAGTACATCATTCAGTGCTTACATAGGTGCTAGCAAACTTGGCAGTATCAAAAATTTGTGTGGCACTAATAATAACAGCAACCCAGAAAAGAGTTAGAAAACTGTTGACAAACTGGTGGAAATATTTTTACTCACATCGTAAACAAAAGACAAATCACCTTAAGATATAAAAAGCTCTAAGAAATTGATAAGTCTTTTAAAAAGGGTGAACCAGGTACCATAGCACACCTTTAATCCCAGTGATTCGGGAGGTGGAGCCAGGAGGAGCACAAGTTTGAGGCCAGAATCAACCTGCATAATTTATTGAGAACCTGTCTCAAAATACAAAGTAAAAGATGGGCTGGGGATATGGCTCAGTGGTTGAGCACTTGCAAAAAGCATGTATGAAGCCCTGGGCTCAACTCCCCATTACCACCAAAAAAAAAAAAAAAAAAAAAAAGGAAAAGAAAAATACAAAAACTACATTTAGAGTATAGAAAAAGACATTTCCTAGGGAAGGAAAATGAAAAGATGCTTAAATTCATCGTAATAAGAAATTCACATTAAAATCACCTACATGATTGGTTGTGCACTCTATTATGCTATGGGAAAGCAGGCATTCTCATAGTTTGCTTACCATAATGTAAACTGGAAATAATCCCTATGGGAGGTAGGTAATTTGACAACAACTATTAAAATTACAAGTAAATTTACCATCTAACCTATTAGTTTCCTTGGTTTGCCATAACATGTTACCACAGAGTGATTGAAAACAAAAGAAATTTCTTACCTCACAGTTTTGGAGGCTACAAGTCTGAAGTCAAGGTATCAGCAGGGTCGTGCTCCCTCTGAAACCTGTGAAGGAACCTTTCTCTGCCTGTTCCTAGCTGCTAGTGATTTACTAGGAACCTTTGATAATCCTTGGCTTGCAACCACATTAATTCCAATCTCTGGCTCTGTTATCACAGTGTGTTCTCCTTGTGTGTCTCTGCCTTCACATGGGCATCTTATAAGGACATCAGTGATTGGATTAGGAGGCTGCCCTCTTCCACTGTGACCTCCTTATCTTAATTATGTCTGTAGTGACCCTATTTCCCAAAAAAGGTTACGTACTGAGATACTGAGAGTTAGGAATGCAACAAATCTAGCTCAGGCTGGCCTGGAACTTGCTGTATAGCCAGGCTAGCCTTGAACTTGTGTTGATCCTCCTGCCTCTACCTCTGGAGTGCTAGGATTACAGGCATGTGCCACCATGCCCGGCTTGCAACAGATCTTTTATGGATGGGGACACAATTCAACTCAGATTCCTACTTCAGTGTTGTACACATATGTTGAAACAACTAAAGCCTATCTGTAGAGACTTGTTAAATACTATACATAACTCTACATCTACCATGTAGTATTAAGAGAATGGGGAAATTATGAACAGACATGGAAATGCTTTCAAGTCAGAACAAGCAGGCTACATTTTGGGTACGAAAAAGGAAAATACATATCTACAATTGCTTATTTGTATGATAAGACTCTGGAAGAATACACAAATTAGTAAAAGTGATTATGGGAAGTGGGGATGGGGCAGATGAGAGCAGAGATGTAAGTAAGGCTTTCATTGTTTTCTTCTGTTTTGCTTTGGTATATGAGTCATGAAATTACCTATCTCAAAGAATATACACTTGCCATGTGCCATGGTGCATTCCTATAATCATAGCAAGCAGGAGGATTGCAGGTTCAAGGCCAGAGACAACCTATGCAATTTAGCAAGATCCTGTCTCAAAAAATAAATAAGTGAAAAAAAGGGTAAGGGGTGCGGTTCAGTGGAGTGTTGCCTAGCATGCAGGAGGCCCTGTGTTCAACCACTGGTATTGGTTATTTAAAAAAAAAAAAAAAAAAAAAAAAGGAAGAGGAGGAGGAGGAAGAGGGTGGGAGAGAGAAAAGAAAGAAGAAAGGGAGGGAGGGAGGAAGGAAAGGAGAGAAAAGAAAGAAAGCTACCATGAGACTGGGCATGATGGCACACACCTGTAATCCCAGACACTCAGGAAGCAGATGCAAGAGGATTGCAAGTTCAAGACCAGAGGCAGCCTGCATAACTTAACTTGACTCTAACTCAAAATAAGAAACAAAAACTGGACTAAGAGTGCAGCCCAATGGTAGAGCACTTGCAAAGTATGTGCAAGGCCCTGAGTTCAATCCCCAAGTACTGAGGGAAAAAAGAAGGAGAAGGAGATGCTGAAAGATTACCATCCTTTGAGGAATTAATTTCTATAAAATTAACAGGAAATCAGGGTATTGTCATAGTAATCAACTCTTTGTTTTCTTCTCTTCTTTCTCTAAAGTTTTGCTTAAGTTTTTAGTTCTTGGAACTTTATTGCCAATATCTCTTGATTCAGGTGTCACACACCTGCCCTTAAAAGCATCTTTATGATTATTATTTCTCATTAGTAAAGAAATCTGATCATCTGCCTATTCCAGATCCTTTGGTCAGACATGCAAATAAAACCCAATCAGGCAGGCACTGTCATTCTTTATGAAGAGGCTATTATGAACAATCATTTAATGGGTTTACAGCAATTTACATTGAAATGTTCTTAGCAGCAGGAGCCCAGGTAATGAGTCTGTATTTTATCCTTCTAAAAATTTAAAATAACTTGTTACAGAAGAAGTATTCACAACCTTCAATAGCCCATTACCTTTAATTTCTTTCTCAAGAATTTTCTTAGCAATTTTAAAGCAAACCTGATTATGTACCAAGACTAAAATCATGTTTTTAAAAAATTAAGCTGAAAATTATATTTCTCTTTTCTCTTCTCCCTCAAAAGGAGTTTCTGTTTTGCTGTAAGCCCCACAAATTTAGAAATTTAGATTCAGTCAGGAATGTTTGGGGATCTGGTCATCACTCATATGTGTTATTCCCCCTCTTCATCCTGTTGCCTTGTGTTTTAGTTCTACAACTAGAAGAATGAGGAAAAGAAATGTAAGTCAGCCTCCTTTGTCTAATTAATAGTTTTGGTAAAGAAATAGCCAAGGAGATAGTTGAAAATATGGCTACAGAGGACGTTTTTATCTATCTTTGGATTCATCCTGAGTCCTCGATAACCCATAGTGAACAGCATTATAATATGGTCTTTATCTATTGCTACCGTTTATTCATTCAAAGCATAGTGTAAAAGGCAATTTTGTTATTATGAAGGTGCTATTATACCAGCTTTAAGAATTGTTCAAGCTAGGCAGAGAGATTATTCATTTAGCTGTGGCACGAAAAGTATCATAACGAATGACAGTCCTAGAAATAATTAACACAAACCAAAGGATTAGAGATGGAAAAAGTTGTCAAGAGGGAAAAAGGAAAGGCTCAATGTGGAGAATAGTATTTAAATTCCAACTAAACTTAGATACATGTTGTTGTTGTTAGGTGCCATCGAATCAGTATTCAACTCATAGCAACCCAACGTACAACAGGTGAAATACTATTATTGTTAGTGCTTCTGTGCTATTTGTAGGATTTTCAATGGCTGTTTTTTTGGGAAAGGGTGGCTGGATCCTTCTCCCAAGCGAACACTACCTGGTGTTCCCAGGCGGTCTCCCATCCAAGTACTACCCAGGCTGACCCTGCTTAGCTTCCGAGATAGGATGGGATCAGCTGCCACAGTGGCACAGCTGCAGGCAGCTTAGATATGTAGGAAAAATCTGAAATAAAATCTGAGAGCCTTAAGACAGAGGAAAAATTAAAGAAAAGGAAGATTCTGGGACAGAAGAAAGGAAGTCTGTGCTCAGGAAGGGCAAATTGAAGAGACCTTCAGTGTACACCCAAATTAAATCAAGGCAGACTACCAGTTCTGGAAGAAAACATGCTTTTACATTCCTGTAAACCCTCAGGAGTGGACCTCCAGCAGTCACATCTGGACCAGTCCCATCTCATCTTTTGGATAATAGAAACTCATTTGCAGCCAGAGACTTGGACCATCGTGCCTGGACTGTGCCTGCCATCCTTTGCAATTTAATGTCTGATTATCATCTTCAGGGCTGGGATTTAGCTCAAGTTGGTAGAGCACTGCACTGCAGTCTCTGAGGTCCTGAGTTCAATTCCCAGCACCACAAAAATGGGAGAAGGACGTGACAATCCACTCCCAAGGCAATCCCGAAACAGCCATTGAAAACCCTATGAGGGTTGCTATGAGTTGGATACTGACTCGACGGCACCTAACATCAGCATCATCATATCATATCTTCATGCCAAAAATTCCTTCAGATGTTTTCTCTTGCTGTTAGGATTAGTCCTAGTCACCAGAAATTAAGGTGTTCAAGAGTTGGTCTTTCCCATCCTTTTCAGGCTCAGCTGCCAGCACAAGGCTCCCTGTTGTTCATTCTTCTCTAGGCTGTGACTTCCTGTATATGCTATCATGCTGCAAGCCGAGGGCTTTTCCTATGTTCTTCCTTCACTCTGAAAATGCTCCTTCCTCTATTATTTAGCTACTGAGTTTCCTTTCTCTCTCCTCGATGTCATATATCACAGCTGAAATTTTATATTTCTATGTATTTGATGATCTCCCCGACTAAATTATAAGCTCTTAGAAGGGAGGCATCATCTCAGCTTGTCCACACATTGAGCTTAAAACATATCTGCCATGAACAGATGAAGATATTGAGTCACTTATCAGAGAAGCTGAATTGTGTAGTGGTTAATTTAAATCCCATTTTCATCCCTTCCAGGTTTTTTAGAACCGTGGATCCCTATGTTTTAAGAGTTCATTAAATGAGAAAGGACTTTTTTTTTCCTCATGAAAAAGGCCAAGCTTGTAGGGTGAGCTGGGAAGAATCTTCAAGGGCCTAGGCGTCTTCTATCTTTTTTTGCTGGGCAATCATTGTTGTTGTTGTTGTTATGGGCAATCATAGGCCCCGCCAAAAAACCAGGTGCTCTTATAAGAGAAAAAATGTATATCTAGACAATTAGCAGTCTCTGCCACAAGAATTAAATATATACATAAGACTCAGCACAGTTCCTGCCTGGCACATAGTCAGCACTCAGTTGACCATGGCTTTTATTATTTTCTTGTTCAACTTATGTGTAGTAAATGACTTACCCAAGAGGCCTAACACTCTCTGTTCGCTGGGCATTTTTTTCAGATATTCATTTCTTTGTCTTTCTTCATTCTTTGGTCAAACTAGTTGGTTTTCTATGTTTACACATGGTTTACCCTAAGTGCAAAGAGCACATCTTTGTTTTTCTTTTGGTAGTTCATGGAGTAGTAGCTTCTCTGCTCCCCACTAGGACTTTACTGTCCTTAGCCTTTGTATAATTCCTGTTTATATAAAGTCAGTGTTCCCACAGCTAAGATAAAGTCTGTGGATCAAATATAACAGCAGATCTGTTTTCTACCCGTTGTGGATGGTGCCATTTGGGTATGAATCTGCCTTTGCTTAAGTCAGTTTCTTGCCATGTAGGAGGTATGGTAGAGGGTGAGAAGGGAAGTGAGGGTGGACTACAGTGAAAATTAAATAGGATAGTGTGTGTTTATCCTTGACAGTTTATTTTTTTTATTTCCAACAAAGGCAGTTGACCGAGGCCTGGGCTTTGAACTTGTCTATAGCCCTGCTATTAAAGACTCCACAATGAGAAGGTACACAATTTCCAATGCCCTCAATTTGATGCAGATCTGCAAAGGAAAGGTATGGTTCCAGAATTTTACAGTGCTTTTCACATCTGGCAGTGTATTATTATTAATATACTGGAATTGTCAGATTCTTTTTCCTTACAGCAGAAAATTCTCAAGGTACTGGAATAAATTCCCCCATTTCAATGAGCTCTACAAATTTTAGAAAAGAAAATGTCGTCAAGTGAAGAATAATATAAGGAAGGGGAAAGATATGTTGAAAGCTTTTATCTTTTGATAAAGAACTTTCAGTTTACCACTGTGAAAAGAATAGTCTAGATAAGAATTGTTTATCAGTGAGTTGAATTAAGGTTATATGACCTTTTCAACTAGTTTTTAAAGCTTAATCCATTTTTACTAAGATTTGTTTGGAGAGCCTCTTCTGTTTTTGTTTTTTGTTTTTTTTTTTATAGGCTACCTTTAGTTTGACATGAGTTCTTTCATTTTTTTCACTTGAATTATTTCTCTTATCTTTAAGAGAAGTTGGTATTTGAGCCTTAAATGTTAAAATGGAATAACTGGTTATTTGTATTATTAGATTCTTTAATTTTTTTGATCTTATCTAAGATTAATATTGACCACTTTATCTTTTATAGAATATAATTATATCGAGTGCTGCAGAACGGGTAAGTCTAACATGAAGTACTTCAGTGTTGCTTTTATAGTTATAAAACTGCTAAATTTCTAGGAGAGAAATTAAAATAGTAATGTAATGAGTTGCCCATTTTCTATTTTAACTATGCATTTGCTTATAGTAATTGTTGAAGAAAAAAATTTATCTCCTTTCATTCTGGGCTTCAAGTTTTCTCTATATAGTTTTTCTTTTATAGTGTATACAAAATGATTTTCAAGATTGATTTATATTTTCAAAAACCTTGGAAACCCATCAAATTTATGAAGACCTAAATTCATGCAATTATTTTTGGGTACTTAAGTGTGTCCTGTTAATTTACCGCAATAAAGTCATTGAAATGTTATGAATAACTTCTCATATCTATTTTTTGTTCATTTTATTTTAGCCGTTGGAAATAAGAGGGCCATATGATGTGGCAAATTTGTATCCTTTTCTTACTAAGAAATTGAATTTTACTTTTAGGGAATTTGGAATTTAAAGTGGTATTAAAGTTTAACATGATATTTTTCTCAACCTTTAAATATAAGTTTACCAACTAATAGCTGCAAAAACAGATCACATCAAGCTGTACAGAACCTCATCCTTCTGTTTTTAGATCAAGCTTGAGATAGAAAAGGAAGAATAAGGAACTCTATGTAAAATCTTAGCGTTAAATGAATCTCTTCTCAGATGTGGTTCCAGTTGGGCTAAGAACCACCATAGAATTAATTAGTCTCTCTCTCAGTGTGACCAGGTAAGCTGGCATATTCAATTATGTTTGTGTTAGTTGCATGTCCTTGGCTGACTCTGGGTTGAAATCTTTAACTGCCCCACCAGAGGGTTGCTGTTTGGACTATCTGAGTGTGACGCCAAGGCTGCAGTGTCCACAAATTGCCGAGCCGTACTTCTCCATGGAGGTAGGCAAGTTCTTCCAGTAAAAATCAAATGGTCATGTTAGAGGCAAGTCATTTTTATCAAACAGTTGAGCCATATGTGCTTTTATTATTCTACCTGCTGGGTTCCTTTAAGGTCATCTTTTTTCCTAACTATAGCTGTCAGAGCTTTCCTGCCCTCACTCAGGCTTTACTTTCTGTAGTTTGTGGAATGCATGTAGTTTGCATTACAGGAGTGAATATTGAGTGTGTTCCTTCAAGCTATACATGTACTTCTGCCCACATTTGCATAGGCTTCTAATCCCCCTTTCTTCTTCCTCTCCAGAGGAGTAAACACTCATATAATAAAAATAGAACATTTCTGTGATGGAACTAAAATAATTTTGAAGATAATGCATTTTGTTTCATTACAAAGTGCTGGTTTTCACAGTTTATATATTTTATATTCATTCAACTGAGGTATAGACTATTAGAATCATAATGATGCAGATATCCAGAATTGCAACATATTCATTTGGTGAAATAGAAATTGACAGTTTATTTTGCAGTTCTCTAGTTATGTTGGCATTTTAATGTCCTTGACATCAGTTTTTTTCTCTTTTGTAAATTAAAATGTTAAAAATAGCTGACAAAGATTTAGTAGACTTGCTAAGTTAATCCTGATAAATAGGAAAGTAGTGCTTAACTCTTCAGAGTGAACTTTACTTTTATTGCTTGAAATCAAATAATTCTAGCCAAGCACAGTGGCACATTCCTATAATCCCAGCCACCTGGGAGGTGGAGGCTGGAGGATCACAGATTTGAGGACAGAGGCAGCCTGTGTACTTTAGCAAGACCCTGTCTCAAGATAAAAAAATTTTAAAGTGGGGCTAGAGTTGCAGCTCAGTGGTTAGAATGCTTGCAAAGTATTGCAAGACCCTAAGTTCAGCCCCCTAATATCTCCAAAGGAAAAAAAGGGAAGAGAAAAAAATTAAATGATTCTTAACTGAATTTCTGTTTATTGATTCTTTGGACTCTACCTCCTTTGTAGCTAATGGACATCTCTCTTTTTCTTCATAATCCCTTTCTATTTCCTACAGACAACGTTTACATCTCTTTTCATGACACTATGGCCTTTCGTAAGCTACCCTTCCAGCTTTGTTTTCCTCTTTTTCTTATTCCTACTTCATTCACACCAGCCTTATTGTCCTCTAGACATTCTTGCCCAGGTTCTTAACATTCTCTCCTTGCCTTGCCTTTGCAAATGAATACTTTTTCTTCTTTATTTTTTCCCTCTTTCCCTATCCCTATTCCTAGTAGTGTCACTTTGTAATGATACTTTGTTGGTTCATCTAGGCAGTTAATCTTGTAGGTGCCTTCATTCCTATTATATTTGTTTGGTTTGGTTTGTGTTTGGTATTTTGAGACAGGTTCTCACTGTTTTCCCAGACTAGCCTGGAACTCACTATGTAGGCTGGGCTGGCCACAAACTCATGATCTTCCTGCCTCAGCCTCCCAAGTGCTGGGATTATAAGAGTGTGCCCCTATACTTGGCTATATTTGTCCTTAATCTACTTATTCTAGTGGATTGTAGGTAAAGGGGAAAAAAATACACTCTTAGGCATCATTATACTGGCACCTGTTAGCAGGAAGTTGGCTAAATTTAAGTTAAACTCTGCTGCCAACCTGATCTGAGCATGTAAATTAATTACCATTTTCTTTGTCTACCAGTATATAAAGGATCAATAACTGTGAATTTAATTGTATTCATTCATTCAACAAGCATTCATTGGACACCTATTATATAACCAGGCCATTGTTGAGTGTAGGTAATACAGTACGATTGTTCACAGGTAGATTGATGATCTCGTCACTAGAGAGATATGATATGTGCTATAAAATGAAATAAGCATAGGCCGCACTATGGGATTCAGACAGTTGACTATTGTATTTGTTTGTGATTTGTCCATCTTTTTAAAGCACTTGCTAGACCAGTGCCTGTGACTTGGGTTCTGACTGCATAAGATGCCATGGTCAGACCAATAGCCCTGCACTGCCATTTTACCTGTGAGGTAATCCTTAGGAATCAATTAGATGCTAATAACATATATCTGAATATGTTAGGAAAAAAGATAATGAGTGTACATGGCATTGGGCCCGTAATAGTTCCCTGCGGTTTTATCATTACTGGTCCCATAAGCCAAAGAAAGAGGCCAATGCTTGTTAAACCACCTCTCTTTAAATTGTGTTTACCTTAATACACTGATTTCTCTGTTTTACAGAAACTAGAAAAACTGCTTTTGGAATTATTTCTACAGTGAAGAAATCTCGGCCATCAGAAGAGGATGATGACTCTCTTCCAGCTTTCAAGAAAGCTAAATGTGAGGGCTGAAAAGAACTTCCCAGTCTTTATCAGCATTACCTTGTCCCCTTTTATAGTTCATCAGCCACAATAAAAATAAAACTTTTGCATGATTTGCTGTTTTCTTTTGAAGGTAGAAACCAATAATCTGTAAAAACAGTTCTATATTCAAGCCATTAAAACAGCAAACAAAACCTAACAAAGCTTTTTTAAAAAAGAAAAAAAGGCCAAGAGCTTAATAAATTTAGTCATACTTAAGAAAAAGAGGCTAGTTTATACTTTATGTAACTGATAAATAACAGTTGGTATACTCAAGATGTTTCAGAATTTCAAGAGACTGAAAATATTTCTTGTTCCTTTAAAAATGAATGCTTTTCTACTTGATATATATGGCTTATTTTTAAATCTTACTAAAGAAGTGGTTGAGGACTATTAAAACATTAAGTGGATGACTTTTAGTTGATCTTCTTTTAAGCTTTTCTTTCATGTATTCATTAAGTGAAACTTCCTTCTAAAAGAAATTACTGTATTTGTAGGAGAGGGAATGTGCTCATAAAATTACACTTGTTCTCTTTCTTTACTACCTCTTACTTTCATGATATATTTGAAATAGATTTCTTTCCCTTAGTTGGAAACTCCTGAAAACGTAATAGTGATTTTCCTAGTAAGTGTCTGCAAAGCATCAAAGTATTTGGCTCAAAAAACTCTGTAAATAATTTACTTTTAATAACAAGATCATCATGTTAAGTAGAAGTAGCTGTTTTTGCAATATATGCAATTATGCTATTTTGTTCTCAGGACCTCAGAACATAATGGAGTAGAGTAAGAGGTATAACTGAATGAAAAAAAATAATGAGAAAAAGAACACTGTTCTGAGGGTCAGAGAAAAGTTAGAAAATTTTCTACCAATCTCACTTATAAATGCCTAAATAAAATATTAGCAAACAGAAATCATTAAAACAGGTGATATTTATTCCAGAAATATAAGATTATTTCAGTTTTGAATATGAGGGCTTTTCAGTTCTTTCTGATGCAGTATACTTTATTATATTAATAGGTCAAATTAGGAAAATGAGAATATTCTAATAGATGCCAAAAAGACATTTGATAAAATTTAATATCCACTCCTGAAAACAATGAAAGTACTTGGCAAGTGCCAGTCATGGTGGTGCATACCTGTAATCCCAGCCCTGGGGAGGCTGAGGCAGGAGAATCACAGTGTAAAGGCCAGCTTGGGCTACATAATGAGTCCTGGTCTCAAACAAACAACAAAGAAAAGAAAAATTTGACAAGGTACAAGTAGAACAACATTTAAAAAGTACATAAATGTGAATATACGTATATATATTAAGCATGATGGGTTCTAAAAGTACCATTGACCGACACTTCCTTTGCCAATTTGATGGATTAGCCTATCATTGCCTCTGTAACACTGATGGCTACTGATGCATCCACATACCAAGCATGCCACTTCTTTATATGTTGGTTTACTTCGCTCTTAACCTCACTTGAATCTACCAAAATTCAGCTGTATTTTTTCACAAGTCTGTTTATGCATGTTGTATTTTATACTGTAAATTTTGCAAGTTTATTTTAAAACCAAAAATTGAACTATGATGGTAAAAGAGTTCTACCTAAGTTGATGCTTTGGAAAGGCCTGGAAAATGTAGGTCATTAACTAGAACTGCTGTCAGCTCTCTGTTCCTCCCCATTCAACACCTGCATCTTCTCGTGAAGTGCCAGCAACATCCCTGAGATGATGGTGAAGATCAGAGAAAATGAGTATGGCCATATTGGTATCTAGTCACCAGGCTGCTTTTAACTCTGTAAAGTGGATATTGTGGCCATCAATGACCCCTGCATTGACTTTAATTACATGGTCTACATTTTCTTGTGTGATTCCACCCATGGAAATTGTGGTGGCATTGTCAAGGAAGCTTATCTTCGATGAGAAGCCCATCTCCCGCTTTAGAAAAGAGATCCTGCTTACATCAAACAGATTGATGCCTATGCTGAGTATGATAATGGAGTCCTCTGGCATCTACCATGTAGAAGGCAGGGGCTCACTTGAGTAGAGCCAAAAGAGTCATCATCTCTGCCCATTCTGATGACCCCATGTTTGTGATGCGCATTAACCATGGCAAGTATAACTCCTTCAATATTATCAGCAATGCCTCCTGTACTATCAACTGCTTAGCCTCCCTAGCTAAGACTGTCCATGACAACTTTGGCATCATGGAGGGACTCATGACTATAATGCATACCACGGCTACCATCCAGAAGACCATGGATGGCTGTTCTGAAAAACTGATAGAACAGCCACAGAGTTTCCCAGAACATCCCTGCACCCACTAGAAAAGGTCCTTCCTGAGCAGAAGGCTGACATGGCCTTCTGCATATCACTCCTCAGTGTTAGGGTTGTGGATTTGACTACTGTCTGGAGAAAGTTGCCAAATACGTGGTTAAGCCAGGCATGGGGTAAATACCTGTAATCCAAGCATTCAGAAGGCTAAAGCAAGAGGATCACAAGTCTAAGGCCAACCTGAGCTACATAAAGAAACTGTTAAAAAAAAAAAAAAAAGTGAGGTGGTGAGGCAGGCTTCAGGGTACCCCCTAAAGGGCATCTCAGGGGCTAAGTTGTCTCCTGTAACTAACAGTTTCACCCACTCTTCCACCTTCAATACTGGGGCTTGCATTATCCAAAATGACCACTTCGTCAAGCTCATTTCCTGATTGTGACAATGAATTTGGCTATAGCAATAGAATGGTGGACCTTATGGTTCACATAACCTCCAAGAGCTGCCTGGACCACCAGCTCTAGCAAGAACATGAAGAAGCCTTCAGCTGCTGGGGAGTCCCCGTCCCCACATAGTCCAACACAGTGAGAATCTCGGCTTCTCAGCCATTTCCATTCTAGACTTCCTGAAGAAGGGGAGGGGCTTAGAGTGCCTACTTGGCCAAGTGTTATCAAAATCTGCTCCACCTAGACACCCCCCCTCCCCACAAAACAAAACAATTATCAAATTAGCCATGAGCAGGATAACTAAGATTTGAGAGTTATCAAGAAAAAATTCTGCACTCAAGTTGCTGCACTAGTGTTAACTTTCTACTTTAAAGAGACTATAACCCAAGGACAAACTTGGATCTTCTGTCATAGGCTTGAACCTTTCTTTAAAAGATTGGCACCTGAGGGTACATTTAAATAGTTTAAACTCAAAATATTTAAAGGATGTACATTCAATTTTTATGATATATCACTTTAGTCTACTTTATGAATTTACTAGCTCCAATTGCACCAGATAAACTACTAAGGATTTTCATGCTATGAGAAAAGAGGTAACATTACCTGCAGATATGATTGTCTTACAAAACTCGAGAAGCAAAGGAAGACAATTAGAATATATGTGTTTCCTAATTTGTGGGCATTTATGTAGTGTTTGCAGCATGCCTGCCTCCTATTTATAAATACAGTACATGTTTATCCCATTCAAAATAGGAGGACATGATAGCTGGTCACCTGTGAATAGGAACAAATGGTTTTTCTTCTAATTACTTTTGTTAGAACGTGAACCACTAATTTAGTTGCTCCAACAATACCTTTAATAAGAGTTCAGCAAGGTAGCCAGTTGTAAAATAATACACAAAAGCCAATAGTTTTAACCATCTGATATGTAGTTTTAAAAGATGGCCAAATGCACAGACATAAACTGCCAGGAAATGTGGAAAGCCTTTATCAAGGAAACTATTGATTAAAAATAATGATAATATAGGGAATAAAAAGAAATTAAGAAGGAATGACATGAAGATGTTCTTTTTTCCTTTTCCTTTTTAATTTTCATTTGTTGTTTTGTTTGGTTGGGTTTTATTTTGTTTTGTTGGTTGAATAACTCCAGTTTGTTTCCAAGTTACCCTAAAGGTCGCCACCTCAAAGTTTTTATAAAAATCCCATCCCATCCTCATCAGATATGTCTCCACATCTTAGGCACTCACAGCCCTCTGAATTTTTCCCTTCATTTTACTTAGCACAGATTGATACTATACATTTATTTCTACTATTTCTTTAATATCCATCTGTTCCAGGAGGGCAGGGCAGAGATGATCAGTTTTTCTCACCAGAAGTCTTAGCACCTGGCCTACCATCCGCCACCAAAACAGCTCCCATTGGAGGTCAAAGCCACTGACGTACAGTGTTCACTCATAGGAGTCCCTTGACCCTACCAGCTCCTGCCCAAAACACAGGGATTATTAAACTCCTGATTGGTAAGTTAGCCATGATGAGAATTTAAGGCACACTTGAAAGAGCACTTGCTTTACTAGCACTAATCATTCTGCCTACCCGGGGTCTCTGTCTCCACACCACTGGAGCAGAAAGACCTGGAATTTATTTACATTTTGTCTTTGCTGCTCAATGTGGTTGTGGCGTCCACAGCCTCTCCCTCTCCTTGGAAACCTGTAAGAAATGCAGAATCTCAGGCCCCTCCAGGGACTAGTTGAATCCATATCTTTATTTTAACAACATCCCCAGGTGATCTCTATACCCATTAAATACTGACAGTGCTGTTTGTATAGGGCATTTCTATTCTGAAAAACTTCGGAAACAATGAAAAAAAACTCTCTCCTGAATGACCTTTTTCACATGGGACATCCCCACCATACTTACAGAAGGACATAAAAGATTAGAATTTGTTTTTCTTTTATTATCAATATAAAATAGACATACAACATGGATACATTTACACATTTACAGTTTGTATTTCCTTCCTTTCATCATTTTTGATCAAAGTCAGTTCTGCATGGCCCCACTGGCTGCTCCTTCCACTACCCTGCACTTACACTCATGACATTCTCTTCACATTGGAACACTGTGTGGCTTGGTGAAAAGCAAAACAAAACCAGGCCCACGGGTGAAAGGGCTGGCTTTACTGTCCTTTTTGCAGAATTACTTTCATTCTATTGTTTGCTTCCCTGTTGCTACATTCCTTCCATTGCTTCATTCAAACATCAGCACTAGAAATTCAGAAGAAAAGAAGACTGCAATAATCACCCTTATCCTTTAAAAATACCTTGAAATATCTTGTGTGAGTGAAGACACATAAAATGAGCATTGCTCATTCACATGATTTAATAACTGTCTATTGGAAAGCTCTGAAAGTGTTACTTACAAATTAAATTTTGCTCACCAAACAGATAAATGCTCATGAAAGTCTGAATATCAGTGTCACTGAAGTAAATAAATAACTAAACAAAAATAGAGTGACTTGACACTAAGGAAATTTAAATACCTATAACCGTGTGCTTTTTCAAAACTTCATTAAGTCCATTTTCATAACAGATTGATAATCAGAAGCTGGATTTTATGGCTAGTTGCTCTTCTTTTGGGCCTTATTTTCAAAACAGCTCCTGAGCAGAGTCTGTTTCTCTTAGAATGTAGCTATGCGAGAGGTTTTGTAGGAGCTCTCCTTAAGGCTGTCAAATATAGCTTTGGTTCCATTCTGCCAGTGTAGCACCAGGTCCATCGGGGTCTTCCCAGCCTAGTTAAGAGAAGAGGAAACTTGATTTGCAGGCAAGAGGTACTGTGGGCTTACACTTTATTCTATGTGTATGCTAATGAGTATATGAGTATATGAGGTGTTATGGTTTCCACTATGAATGATCTGCAATTTATTCAAACCAGACCCCTCACTGATTTTACATGGGGATGCGGTTATTTTGTTTTGTTTTTTCAGTACTGATGATTGATCCCAGGACCTTGCAAGAGGCAAGCACTCTACCACTGACCTATAACCCCAGCCCTTTTTTAAATTTTTATTTTGAAACAGGGTCTCACTAAGTTGCACAGACTCTTCTGCTTTCAAACCTGTGATCCTCCTCCCTCAGCTGCTTTTTGTGTTTTATATTGACTTTAAAATCCCTGGTCCCTAGACAGTAAGTGACAAGGACCTCAAGTCATTTTGAAATTCAAAAAACAAAAATGCCTGTAAACAGTTCCAGTGTCCTGAAAAATGGGTTCCTGGGGGGGATAATATCCCTCTTGATTCTTTGATTTGGAAAATAGTTCTTGAATTGTTAAGGGCTGGTGAAATGTGCTGCTCCTGTACCTTGGCTTAAGTACTCAGGTGTTACTCTGGTGTGCTCTGACTGTTTCTGAAAGCAAATTTCTCATAGCTTCTCAGAATTTACATTGGGCCTTCCCAGAAAATCTGTCTTTCTTGGAGTTGTGTCAAAAATATGTGAGAATAAATAATTTTAAGGTCTTTTTCACATGTACTAAGATATTTACAAATATTAAAAACATTTCATCTCTCAATTCTTGCTTTTAGATATGAGAAGTCCTAAATATTTTCCTCTCTCTATTTAAGGGGCTGGGATTTAGCTCAGAGCACTGCACTGCAGTCTCTGAGGTCCCAAGTTCAATTCCCAGCACTGCAAAAGTGGGAGAAGGACCTGGCAATCCATTCACAAGGCAATCCCGAAAACAGTCTGCCATTGAAAACCCTATGAGGGTCGCTGTGAGTCGGATACTGACTCAAGGGCACCTAACAACAACAGTTCAATCAGAACCATCTCTTTAACCCAGAAATTGCAAATGGGCAGCTGCAAATGAGTCTGTTTTTGCCCAGATTAGATTAGATATATTTTTAAGGTCAAAATTAATTGACAACAGTTGGACATCAAGAGATTTCCAAAAAAGAGAGAGATTTCTCACCTATATTTGTGACTTAAAAAAAAAAATCAGAAGAGCTGGCAACATAGTACCTGTGATTCCACACAGCATTAGTGCACTGAGATGAGGAACAGCCATCACCTAGCCCCATGCATGGACCCCAGCAGCATCCCAGTTAAGTCTTTTATGTGATCTACCTGGTCCTCTGGGTATTTGAGTTAGTGATTCTCTAACCTTCATTTTGGAACTTCCCTGCCTCCCTAGTGTCTTTCTTGAGGAACACTCATCAGTAGACATGACCACAGAGCTTTGGACAATGATAGAATATTGTATGTTGTTTCCAGTCCCCTTCAAGATAGTATTCAATAGCTTTCTGTCCTTTTGGGGAAACATCAGTCCATTGGGCAATGACATTTATAGTTCTAGGCCCCTTATGCTGAGAGAGAACTGATATTTCAGAAGCACAAGCCCCATTTGCATTTCTGCAGGTTATTCCACATGTCCCTTACATTCTTCTCTGTCAAAATTTATCTTCTGATTTTGTGGCTAATTATACAGTCTCCCACAAATCTGTATGCTATTTGCTGGCAGTATCTTACTTCTTGGGGGGAAAAAACTTATTTTCTGCAGTTTTGGATATTTCTTTGAATATAGCCATTTCTCTGATAGTTAAATTATATATATATATATATATATATTATATATATATATATAATTTATATATATATATATGTTGGAATATGTGTGTGTGTGTGTGTGTGTGTGTGTGTGTGTGTGTGTGTGTGTGTTGGAGTATAGCTCAGTTGGTAGAGTGCTGCTCCACACTCTCTGAGGACCGGGGTTCAATCCCCAGAACTGCAAAAATGGGAGAAGAATGTAGTAATCCACTCCCAAAGCAATCCCAAAACAATCAGCCATTTAAAACCCTATGAGGGTCACTATGAGTCAGACGTGACTCAGTGGCACCTAACAAGAACATATATATATATATATATATAGTCACTGTCAGTCCTAGCAAGAAGGAATCTTACTATGAACACTTTGCCCCCGCCAATAGGCTCTATTTATCACCATTCTTTGTTCCTATCATCAAGCCAGATTTCTGAGTTTTGTTTTGTTCATGATAAAAATCTTCCTTTGACTCTCACAGTAACCCAAATAAGTGGAGGAAATTATCTGCATTTATAAGATAACATTTTTCCTTTTTTGTAAAATGATTCTCCAAAATCTTCAAAATTATTTCTTCAGTAATTTATACTCATTCCTCCTGCTAATATTTTTTGAGCTTATATTAGAATGCATTTCTCTGGAAATTGGGACTATGAGGGAAAGTTCCTTACCTTCTTTGCTTACAGACAAAATGAAATTAGTATATACTTATACAAGAATATAGGAAATTATTTTAAAACATGCACACATAAGCCAAAATAGGGAATGAATGGAAATTATCTGAAAAAAATGTAGGGAAAAGCTTGCCCACCCTTGGAAGAAAATGGTAACATTTCATCTTGTTCTAAAAAGAGAAGGACTATTCTGAATTACCCAGATTGCATATTGATTAATTTCAGTTCATTGGCTCTACTAAAAACTGTAATTTTAGGTCATTCTTACATATGCCAGGCTTTGGTCAGCCAGGAATGACCAAGGCAGATTGGATTTTTCCAACATAGGTGTTTGTGAAAGTGAACAATTTTGACCATCTTTTATTTTCAAGACCAAATTTGCAAAGAATTATTAAGTACTGTATTAGGCACTGAGGTCACAACAGTAGCTCTGGCTTCCCCCATTTCAGACTAGGTAATGGAAGTCTTTGCAAGACTGTTCTTATGGAAGTAGACAGGATCATTTAAACTACCAGTCAGTCCTAAAAAGTACTATCATTGTGGGAATATTTCAAGTATTTAGGAAATTCTGGAAATAAAGGTGCCCTTGTTTCCACTACTTACACAATTCTTGATGTTGAGGTCAGCCCCATACATAATCAAGAGTCTGATCATCTTATAGCGATTCAGCCTTACTGCGTCATGTAGTGGGGTATCTCCTTCCTAGAGAAGCAGAGTGAATGGAACAGTGGTAGGTTCGAAGCTAGGAAGTGGTCCCACAAGGGCACCCCAGCTTGCCCCAGGGATTCCAAATAAGTGATGAAGCTGTAAGAGGCCCAGCTTTGCCAACTACTCACTCTGTCCTTGGCGTTGAGGTCTGCCTCACAGGCAATGAGGTGCTCTGCACAGTCGTAGTGGCCAGTCCTCACCGCCACATGCAGCGCTGTGCTGAGCAGCTGGGAAATTGGAAACCACTGCTGACTCACTGGAAATGAACAGAGGCTGCCCCAGACCCCAAGGTAGGTGCAAGGGAAACCTGAGTAGGGTGCCCACATGTTGCAGACTTCCAGACAACCTTAGTGGGCAGGTAAGGCTTAGGGAGCACAGGGGAAGGAGGGGAAGGGAAGCAGAAGAGCCAGGAAGGAAAAGTACCTTATCTCGGGCGCTGATTTTTGCTCCTTTGTTCAACAGTAATTTTAAGACATCCAGGTTTCCTCCACGGCATGCCCAGTGGATGGCAGTGGATTCAAGCTTTATAAAGGCAGAAAGACAGAACAATGTAAAGGAGAACTTGATGGAAGGATTCATACCTGATTTTGAAAGTTCAGGAAAACACAGGTTTGCTGAGGCATCTGTGAGAGCCGAGTAGTCCTCGTCTGCATGACCAATTCTAACTATTATAGTTGAAGGTGCTTGCCACATGTTTAAACTAAACTCTGTGTGTATGTATGCACTCAAGTGTGTGTTCATATGTGTATATTGTTGTTGTTGTTGTTGGGTGCCATCAAGTCGTGTCTGACTCATAGCCACCCTTATCAGGTTTTCAATGGCTGATTGTTTCAGGATTGCCTTAGGAATGGATTGCCAAGTCCTTCTCCCATTTTTGTGGTGCTGGGAATCATACTCAACACCTCAGAGACAGCAAAGCAGCGCTCTACCACCTGAGCTAAATCCCAGCCCAGTGTATATCATTGTTATTGTTGTTAGGTGCTGTCA
This sequence comes from Pedetes capensis, assembly GCA_007922755.1. Taxonomy (NCBI): domain Eukaryota; kingdom Metazoa; phylum Chordata; class Mammalia; order Rodentia; family Pedetidae; genus Pedetes; species Pedetes capensis. The sequence goes on from VMDO01003306.1 coordinate 102,114, forward strand.
AGTTGGTGTCCAACTCAGAGCAACCCTATGTACAACAGGCAAAACAGTATTGTTAGTGCTCTCTGCTATTCATAGGGTTTTCAATGGCTGATTGTTTTTGGGGAGTGGTTTGCCGGGTCCTTCTCCTAAGCCTACAGCGCTGGGTGCTCCCAGGCAGTCTCCCATCCAAGTACTAACCAGACTCCACCCTGTTTAGCTTCTGAGATCTGTGCCTGTGGGGTTGGATGCCACAATGGTAGGGCTGCAGGCATGTATATCATAGGAGGCCCTTAGTCTGATAACATTTTTAAAAGCCTAAGAGCTACCATTTATTGAGAATTTCCTTGTTCCAACATGGTGCTATGCACTGTAGATCCTCCCAGAAACACTCTAAGGTAGGTATTACTATGAGGTAAGTGTTACTATGCTCATTTGCATATTTAAAAAATAATTTTAAAAAAACCCACAAGCTTCCAGAAAGTTTACATTTTCTCACCCAAGGACACAGAGTAAGTGATAGAGTAGACTAGATATTAGAACCCACTTTTAACAACTTTTACCAAGTACATGCATAAATTCTAAACATATGTATTAAAAAGATCTGGCAAAATGAAAGTTGTTGCTGTTAGGTGTCATCAAGTCTGACTCATAAGGACCCTCATAGGGTTTTCAATGGCTGATTGTTTTCAAGACTTGTTTTGGGAGAGGGATGCCACATCTTCCCATTTTTTCGGTGCTGGGGTTTAAACCCCAGGCCTCAGAGAGTGCAGAACAAGCACTCTACCAACTGCACTAAACCCTCATCCCAAATGAAAGTAGTCCCTCCTAAAATATTTTAATCTGGATCTGACAGCTCATCTGGCGTCCCTGTTGCTCTCTGCCTACCTCTTACTGGTTCTCTGCTGTCATTTATCATAGCACAGCCTCAGTATCTCAACTGGCATCACTTATAGTCATTGTACATTGTACTTGCTCATAGGAGATTCCTTCCCTCTTCTCTGGTCCATTCAATATATCTCTGGCCTTCCAAATTCGATACTCAAGATTTTTGATGTCTCACCATGCAAACTTAATTTTGTTGTTGTTGTTTATTTTATCTATGTGTTTTGTCTTTGGATTCAGTTTTGGCCAAGTCCTTTGGACTTTTTCTTCTATCCTTTTTCCACTGGTTGTAAAGTCAAATTAAACTGCATTTAAATAAATGAAATATTTTCCCAGTTCAATCTTCAGCTTATAAAATATGCTGTATCCTGGTCTTTGTAGAAATCACAGTGGTTGAATTGTTAAGGGCTGAATAGCAGCTACTTGCCTTAGTTGCGATTCATTCAATATGCAGTCTAGCTCCAAATCTCATAGATGGCAATTGGCATCTATCACATAAAGTGTGCACCTAGAAAATTCTTATACATTGCTGGCAGCCACAGGGCCAAGAGCAGGCTTGGCCTGCTTGGGAGAATAGGGGTGTTGAAAGGCAAGTGGCAGCTGTATTACTTCTCAGTAGTGCTACTGAGTTGATAATGACCTCACTCTGATGAGGTTATGGAATTCCGTTCCACAGTTTTTCACTTGCTCCTCTTCCCTGAAATACTCCTCTCCTTTTCAGTATGTATGGCAAGTATTTTCTACATGACCTAGCCGCATCTCCCAGCTTTCCTTTGTATGGAGAAATGAGCTTTTGCCTGGTCCTCTCAGATCAATTTTCAATCCAATCAGGCCAGTTTTTCATTGTTTCCTTGAGATTCCTATAGTCTACTTATTTTGGCTCATTTCCAAGCAAAGAAATATATTTACCATATCACGGAATTCGATCTGGGCTCCAGCTTCCATTAACTTCTCCACAATTGCCAAATGTCCTTCCAAGCATGCTCTATGAAGAGCCGTTCGTTTATACTGCCAGTGATTAAAAAAAGAGATAGCAAATCATATATAAATGTGCATAATCCTTTCAGAGGTATGAAGCCAGGGACTCTGATGACCTAACTGATAGAAACCCAAATGCTTCTTTATGAACTGGAAATGTCAAAGTTAACTAGAATTGTAGAATTAGAACAATTATCTTGCAACTAGAATTTGAGCTTCCTGGCACATACATTTCTAAGTGCCTACATTTCTAAGGCCTGCATTGAAGGATGTGGACTTAAAACCTCAAAACCACCTAAATACTGACATTTCCCATCTTGTATTTAGCACCTTTCTTGGTTATGTAGTATATGCCATACACATCAGTTAAGTGTTCTTCTGTCCAGAATTGTTGATAGGTTAAATATCAAAACTAATTTATTTTTAAAAGAACAGAAGACTTATTTTTAGTGTGATCTCCCACTTTAGTTCATGGAAGAAAGACTACATTAGTGATTTCTGGTAAATTGGCTCCATATGAATGAGAGTTAATAGACTAATAGAGCTGCGACAACTTTGGATATTATTTAACTCTGTGCCTTATGTTTACAGAATAGGGAACTGAGGCCAAAAAAAAAATGGAAATGAGCTCAAAATCAAATAGTCAAGTAGTAGTAGAACTAGAGCTTGAACTCTAGTGTTCAGATTCCCTTTCTACTGGTGATATATTTGGATCCAATCAAAGAGGATGCTAATAATATATTTCTCTAAAAGTAACTTTTTGGCCCTGCCTTATTAAAAGTCTGCCTCAAGGATCTAAGTAGTTAAAGACAAACTGTACTCATATAAATCAGCCAGAATTATATGAGTATAAAAATGAATATAATCCATTGCACTAATACAGAATATGAACGGGTGGTATTTGGGAGGAAGGGGAACACTGCACTCTCCTATTATGCTTCTGGCAGATGTAACAACAGCTGGGGAAACTCTTTCAGGTGGAAAGATATAGGCACCACATTTACAAGACCGTAGTAAGGTATTAGAAACACAAAAACAATGAGCTATATTTGCAGTACTTTGTGTAAGCCTTACCTCATCACAGACATCTGGATTGTTCTTGTCTGACAAGAATTTTTCTACTACTGGCAATTTATTCTCCAGTGCAGCTTTCAGAAACGTAGGCACATCCACAGGTTCTGTCTAAACCACCGCCCCCCCCCCGAAAAACAAAAAAAAGAAAGAAAGAAAAGAAAAGAAAAAGTATCAGAGTTACTACTGCGAGCTTTCTGACAATCAAACCCTCCACTGAGATTCATTCCCCTGTAACACAACACTGGATGCATAATACCACACAACCAAACAGTCCTTACAATGATTTCGAGTTTCGGTTCCTTCACAACTGGAACTTTAGTTTTCCTGTATTTTTTCCTCTTCTTCAGTTGAATGATTATTTCAAGGTCTTCTAAATTTTCAAGCTTTGATCTTTGTTCCAGTTTTTTCTTTTTGAGCTAAAAAAAGAAATCCATATTTCAAAAGTGTAGTGAATTCTGCTGATACGCATCCTGGTGGTGTCTAAACAAAATCTGCAAGGTCTGAGATAAATATGCAAATACTTTGAGCCAAAAGTAAAAATAGAGAAACATATAAAGCTTCAATTTCCCTTTTATTCGAGAATTGGGGTAATCTAATTTCCAGCTAATTCATATTAACTCCTTTTACTTGTAGAATCAGCCCTTGATAAACTACAGACACAATCTAGTCTCTAAGTGATTTTGTAATTAATGCCATAAACAAATGCTAGATTTCTGTAGATTTTCTTTTTATCATGCTGGAATATTAAAGTTTTTTAACCCAAAAGAATCTAATGTTAAGTTCTGAAATATAGATGCCATTCCCTTTTAGGTGCCCACCAATCAGGGACTCTAAAACAGACTGCCCAGAGACTACAGTTAACTGGTACACTTTTACCTATGTTCATAAGTAATGAAAATTCATTCAGCAATACAGATTGTAGCAATATAGGTAGCAGACACAGTCTAACAATGATCCACAGGATGCAAATCATGTTACTGAGAAAAAGAAGTCTCCTTTGCTTGGGTTTAAGTACACAGTGATGACATCAGAAATTCAATGGACATGATTGTCTTTCTGAGTCTATTTTTCAACCAGAACGTTGTCACAGCACGTTGAGTCACTGATTCAGAATCCAGAGGTCATAGTATTGTGTAAGGATTCCTTCCCCAAACCTATTTCATATATGCTGCCTCTTTCTGGGTTAGAATTTGGTAAATGGCATCTTCCAAATGGTTTTGTTTGTTTCTTTTCTCCTTCTTCCCAGGAACCTCTAGCCCCTACCTCCCAGGGGTGGATTCCACAGAAGGTTCTCACCTCTGCCTCCCGCTGTTTCTCACTTTTCCACTGTTGTTCCCCCACATTCACATGGTGGGCTGGAAGAGTTTTCAGATCCTCTTGTTTCTCCAAAGTAACAGCAGCTTCATATTCTCCATCTTGGAAATCCTCAGGAAGGAATTCCCCTGCCTCCGCATTGCTCTTCTTCTTCCCTGTGACCTACAAGGGAAGAAAACAAGTGAGTCAGAAGCAGTTGGGCCCATCCTGGGGTCATTCTCCACCAAGGATGCTGCAGAAGCTCCTTGGTCCTTCCTCCCTGATGGCTGCCACCTCCATGTGGTGCACTCTTAGAAGTTCGGCTGCAACTCGTAGCTACAAGTATCCCAGGATTACTTTCAGGTGCTTGTCCAGGTCTCTCTCAGTCAAATCAAGGCTTAGGTCAGATTGACACATTGAAATCAACTTTTCATCTACATAATCACATTTTTCCTATGAAATTCACATATGTGCACACACACAAACAGAGCTTATTTTAAATTTCTTCATTTTAGGTAATTTTGATAACTCTTAGCCTTGAGTTGTAAAGTTTCCAGCCATATATTCTTGCAATAAAATTGTACCCTAAGGTATTTTGATAACTACATGTGATTCCATGCTATAGTAATAAAAACAAAGGAGAAGATAATAAATAGGAAATATGCAGAGAATTCATTGCTGACACCTCTGCTTTTTCCAATTTCACTTGTTCATCACACTTTTTTCCATATGTGACATTTTCAGACTTCCCTTACACTATGCCCAAAAGAAAAGGGCATTTCTCCTTTCAAACAAAAACCAAGAGGAACCAGGTTTCATTGTACAAAATAAGGTGTCTTACATACCAGCTCCTCTACTTTCAGCACCATCATGTTGGCAGCAGTGTGTCTGTGTGCTCTTCTCCTGTGGAATGAACCCCTGGAGTTGGCCCTGCTGAGCCTCTCCACCCTAATCAGCTTATATAGTTTGAGCTGGGTGAGATAATCTTCCAACCTGGGAACCCAAGTAACACCCCTACCCCCACCCGTGGCCAACTCAGAGGCAGGTGAATTTTCATTCCAGACTCAATGTCTGGGAAGCCCAAGAGGGAGGGGATGACAAGCTGGCCACTCTGAATATGTGAATCAGGGAGAAATGTGAGAGGGCCATTCCTTTGGCGGTGACCACACCACTCAGCAATGCAAGTCATCCTATTTATCGGGAAGCCAGGGACAGCTGTCTGTTGATATTGCACCACATCACTGCTCTTTTTCCTTCTTTGTCAGCTTTCATATGACTAACCTATCGAGAAAATTTGAATGCCCTGGGTATCACACCCCTAGTAATATCTTTCTGATAACTAGACTTATCAACACTTCACTAGGGGGAAGTGTTGCTTCAGGACATCCTATTCCCATGACCAAACAACCTGAGAGGAAAGGCTCTGAGTCTTGGTGGCATTTGTCTGTATCTGTTTGGAATTATCTAGAGTGATGTCTGGGGCTAAAATGGCCCCATGACATGCTACCTTACCATCATTATAAGAAATTAAAAGCATTCAGTAATACACTTTTATTTTATGGGGTCATTGGCCATAATTAGCACATGACATGCTCATTATGTTCTAAAACAACATACTAACCGGAACATTTTTCTTCAAAATGGATCAGAGTTGTCAGAGATAGATTATATGGGACCATTCATTGGCAATAACATAGTCTTGATTTGGCCATTGAGATAAAGCTCTCAAATGCTGTGAGGAAAAGAATCCCCTGTGAGAGGTTGTTAAAAATATAGATTTGGGGCTAGGGATGTAGCTCAGTGGTAGAGTGCTTACCTAGCATCTTAGAAACCCCGAATTCAATCCCCAGCACTTCAAATAATAATAATAATAATAATAATAACAACAACAACAACAACAAACAACAATAGTAGCAATAACAATGGTAATAATAATAAATAGATCACCAGACCCCACTCCAGGAAATTCTGGGTCAATTTATGGTGACTTCTAGGGATCTCTTTCAAAGCACCTAAATGATACTGACACAAGATTTGAAACATATGCCTACAGAGGCAATAAGCATCACTCTGGAGAGAGTTAAAAAGAGTTCTGTTTCTGGTTTCTCATCTCTGAGTTGTTAAATTATGAAAAACATTTAGGTCTTTTTATAATTCAAGGAAAAACTGAGGTTGCTAACATCAAAGCCATTTAAAAACCTTTAATTTTTTCCAGTAAAAGAAAGAGAAGAGAACTAGGTATGGTAGGATGCCTATGATCTCAGAATCTTGGGAGATGAAAGCAGGATGATCATAAATTTGAGGCTAGGGCAGCCTGTGTAATTTAGTAAGAGACCATTGTCTCAAAATAAAAAAATTAAAAATAAGCCAGGGGTGCGACCCAGTGGTAGAGCACTTGCAAATTACATGAGAGGCCCTGGGTTCAACTTTCAAGTACAAAAAAGGAAGGAAGGAAGGAAGGAAGGAAGGAAGGAAGGAGGGAGGGAGGGAGGGAGGAAGGGAGGGAGGAAAGGAGAAAGGAAGGAAGGAAAAAATAAAGATATCAAGAAAGGGAGTGTTAGTGGAGGGAAGTGTTAATTAGAAAGATATGTCGACCTTCCTGTGTCTGTCTCTCCTCAAACTTATCATTCAACAGACATGATTGCCATCCTTGTCTTCCTCTCTTGAAATAATCAGCCAATGGATGATGTTTCCAGAACTTTCAGAGTGAGATATTGCCCCCCAAGCCAAAAAACTGACAAGGAGGAAATGTCCTAATAATTCCTACTTTATGAGTTCTGGTCTCCTGATGTTCTATCCTAAAAGAGAGACAATTAAAGGAAATCTCCTGTTCTGTCTTTGAGACAGACATAGTTAACACTAGTTTCTTTGGTCTCCTGAAGTGAGAAGTAGCCATATAAGCTTTTTATGTCATTTATTCCTTGTGGTTTTTTTGTTTCAGGCCTGACCTAAACTGAGCAAAGCAGGAGATTTCTTTGAGGAAGGGCCATAGGTTAATTGTCTTGCATATGGAATCGCAGAGTTATTCATGTCCTCAAAGCTCCAGCTCTCATTCTACAAAGAAGATACTGAGGCACAGCAATATTAGGTAATTTGCTGCATATGCACAGCTGGATGGTGGATGCTAGGTTGAGATTTTATCTCATCCACCACTGAGCCCAAATCAGACTTCCTGGAGCAGTTCCTACTCAGACCTACTCAAGGCCCAAATAAAACTGATTAAAAGGCTCCTAGGTGCTCAGATCACCTCAAAGAATGCAAAATGGTTAAGAAGTTTTACCAAATCCTTTTCTCCTTCCAGTCATTTAACTATTCAAAAGCTGCCTGGTTCTGTAAAAGGGACTCCAGGAAGTCTTGAAGAAAACATTGCAGAGGATAACACTTAAAGAAGGGGTGATGGAATGAGCTGGATTTAAAGAGAGGAATGGGCTAGGAGATGTTCAGGGCCAGCAAAATCACAGCAGAGACAACTTTTACCATGTTGATCCAGCTTGTCATTATTAAACATGAGAGGATCAGCTTTTTGTGATTTGTTTGTTTGGGTTAGGTTTTTGTGGTCCTAGGGATCAAATTTAAGGCCTCATGCATGTTAGGCAAGTGCTTTACCACTGAGCTGCAGCCCAGCCCCAAAGACCATCTTATTGAAAAGAGGTTGTAGATACATTTAGCATCCTACAACACATAAAGTAAAGCTGTATTTTCTAGTAATTCTTTTTCATCAAAATTGAGAGGGAAACTTCTCAACTAAAGGAGAGCTCTCTGTTATTTATTTTTAAGGAGTTTCCTTCCCATAAAAGTTCACCTAATAGATAAATTCAGAAATTTGTATATTTAGCTTTATCATAGCCTCAAATTGGTGTAACTTTTCCTTATCAAGATGAATTAAAATAACAAAGCTCCTAGTTGGATCACCAGTCATGAGTAATGCAGTGTCAACCATCTTTGACCAGAACTAGGAAGAGAATGATCCCTCATCTCAGCTAATGTCCGTTCCTGCACAAGCCTTTCCCCCTTGTCTCAGGATTTATGCATTTTGGTGGGTAAAATGACAAGTGACCTGTTTATAGCAGGAAAAAGTGAAAGACAGAGAAGACCTGAAGCACTTATTGGTGGCACCCAGTAATTGAAAGAGGTACTCAATGCCACCCAGATTCAGCTCCAAAGGCAATTTTGTCCTTCTGTATAAAATATGAAATAGTTTACTTTTCACTTGTCTTATTATATTTTTAACTATATAAATAATATACAAATTGTTGTTAAAGATTAAAATAACAGAGAGAACATTGCTTAATCAAGATCATATTGTCAGTTTGATACTTGATTTCCACTCAACAATATGCCATGGAGACTGTCTTTATCAGCACAAACAAATCTCATTATTTTAAAGAACTAGATGATTTTCATGTATGGATATGGCATTTCTTATTTGATTGCTCTCCTATTTATGAACAGTAGACTGTTTTTCACAATGGTCACTTTTATTTGCTGCAATTGAAGGCATTTTATAGCACATAAAATTTTATTGTTTTTAACAGTCCTTGGGCTTAGAACACCCAACTCCACACTAAAAGGAAAAGCCCCTAGGATTGTAGCCAGGTTCTGACTTGGAAGACAAGATGCCTTGTTCCCCTGTTGTATTTATTATTGCTCTTTTGCCACCCCTCTTAATGGCCTTCCCAGTCCCAGCTGCTGCTCACCTGCCTTGGCTCAGAGAAGTGGCTGACTTAGGCTGCCTGGGAATCCAAGCATCCTTACAGCCAAGCATGGCTCAGTTACATGCTGGAGAATGCCAAGGAAGGTCATAAAAGTGAAGCAAACAAGGTTTAAGGTTATTTGCCCTCACCTGCCAATTAGGAATGGAATCCCCTAAATTTGAAAAGCAGAAAAGTATTGTAGCATCTGCCTTCATCTCCTGTCAAAGGACAGAGAGTGGAGACTTAAAAGCTTCTCCCCAGCACTCTGGATAGAAAGTGCACACAGATTGTGCTGAGCCAGTTGGGCTTCCTACGCTGGAGACTTCCTTTTGGAAATATCAGAGGCCTCCTGACAGTAGAGGTAGGGCAGGGTTGTACATCTTGTCCCTAGACCTTAGAGCAGGTGCCTTGTTATAGTAAACAATGCGTCTCGGTATAATTCTGCCACACATATAAACTCATGTCAGCCCACAGGCACAAATAGCCACACAGATTGTTCTATAAACTCAGTGAAGCCTAGTACTTTGTTCATTTAGACAATGGACAATGTCCAGCATAAAAGGCTTACTTGAAGCAATTATAGCTACATTCTAACAACTGATTTCAGCCAACTTTCACGTGTGGCCTAACACAACATCTCATTGACTCCTAGCACTCCCTATAGGCCAGGACTCCACAATTCCAGCACACAGTAGGACTAAATAAATACTTAGCTGAGACCCAGAAGGATTCTTACATTCTTTTCTAGCCAAACCACGTATTTGTTGTTGTTGTTAGGTGCTGTCGAATCGGTATCCGACTCATAGGGACCCTCTGTACAACGGGAAACACTGTTGTGAGTGCTTCTCTGCTGTTCATAGGGTTTTCAATGGCAGATTGATTTTTGGGAGGGGGTTACCAGGTCCTTCTCCCAAGCCTACAGCACCTGGTGTTCCCAGGCGGTCTCCCATCCAGGTACTAACCAGGCCCAACCCTGCTTAGCTTCCGAGATCTGAGGGGATCGGGTGCCACAGGGCTGTGGCTGCAGGCAACCATGTATTTAGAATCTTCCTTTTAATGAGGAATAATGGTACCTAACAAGTCATCCTCTAGTACTAATCAGAGGTGAAGTGCCTAGGGTTGCCTCCTCCAGACTGAGAACAGCTCCTTAGCATCTTTTAAATGCTAACTAACCCTAAGGAGTGCAATCTCCCAGCTAGGGCTTCTGAGATGATAAACTAATGTTTCCTAGGACAGTGGTTCTAAAAGTTGGTTGCATCTTAGAGTGGGCTGTGAAGTTTTAAAAATTGCTCCTGCCCAGGACTCCAGGTAAGTCCAAATCTTTGCACAGGAGACAAGATATTGGTAGTTTAAAAACATTTCCAGCTGGTTCTAATTGTGGAAATTAGATCCAGCACTGAGATACCTCTCCAGGGTACAGATATAAATGAATATGTATGTAAATACAGTATAGGTGTATCCATTCTTAAAGTTGTAATAGATAGCCAAGCCATCCTTATCCTGGCCTCAGATTTTTGATTACTGAAGAGTCTACCTTAACTCAGAAGATACAAAACAAAAACACACATAAAATTTACTCATTCAGGGCTGGGGATGTAACTTGGTGGCAGAGTATTTGCCTAGCATGCTCCAAGCCCTACGGTTTCATCCTCAGCACTAAAAAAAGGAAATTACTCATTTGATACTAATTTAGTCCTGCTGTATGTCAGATACTTCTAGAGCTGAGTTATACCAGTGCTCATAAGAGACAAACTCCCCTGTCTGCACGGAATTTACACAATTATACTGAAGCATTTCAGGAAAACTGAATACAACATAACATTCTTCATCTGCCACAAGCCAAGGAGAGTGAGGGAAGGCAGCAACTGTGTATGGCTTCAGGGTGTGGGATGAGGAATCGGAATTCAGCCTCTTAATCTTGAATTTGTTCTGTGTCCACTTGAGCACCTCTTGCAATTTCCAATCCCAAAGTTATAAAAAGAGAACTTTGAATAAAATGATTTCTAGGACCCTAAAGTTTTATTGAGGCCTCAAAAATCACTGAATCAAAAGGTAGAAATAAACATTTATAACTGCAGCATCATGTATGGACAGCAAAGTTGATTTGCCAAAGCCTCTAAAATAGGAAATGGTCCACAAAGCTTTCACAAGCCCAGAGTATTTTAACTATCTTTAAGGCATGCCCCCATTTAATAAACATAAAAAATATCTTGCAGGGCACAGTGGCACCCTCTTGTAATCCCAGCTACTTGGGGAGCTAAGGCAGGATTGCAAGCTCTAGGCCAGAGGCAGCCTGCACAATTTAGTAAGATTCTGTCTCAAAATAAAAAGCAAAAAAGGGGTTCAAGGTGCAGCTCAGTGGTGGAGCACAAGCAAGGCCCTGAGTTCAAACCCAGTACTAAAGAAGAAAATAAAATCATACCTTCTGTTTACCTGATTAGTAATTTCAAGATCAATTTGGGGCTAAAACCAAATCAAAGCAACGACAACTTTGAATATGCTTTTCCAAACTTCCCAAGTTTGCTAAAACCTGAAGATCAGGGATTTTGGTAAGGTCTTCTCCTTTGTCCTGTCCCTTCTGAGCCTCTTGCCTTTGTGATAAGTGGTCAGAAAGGGCTGTCAGTGACTTTCTATTAAAATTCTTATTTCCTCAAACAATGGGTTATTGTTTAGGCCCCTACACTAATTCCAATAGTCTTAGAGAAGCTGAGCCCTTAACAATCAATATTGAGTGGCAGTGATAAGGATGGGTAGACTGTCTATTACAACTTCAAGAAGAATGGGGAGCAGGGAGAGAATCAGTTAATATATAAATGCATAATGATTCCCCCTCACTTTCTGAAAGTCTAAATTCACTTCATAAGATGAAATTTCACTGAATGGACAGTGGATGATGGAAAGTGGGCATTGAAGCAATTTTTACAAAGAAGTCCAATTGTCATAGCAACACTCTGAAAAGATTTTGATGCAACTTTGGAATTACTTCACACTCAATTATGAAGGATGTCCACTTGGGGTGAGAGATAAGTGCTTCTGTGACTGCAAACATAGAAAGAAAATCCATTTAATATTTTTAGCCATTCATTAGAGCAGGGGAGAATTATTATCAAATTGCAATTTCTGACTTTAAGAAGGACTATTGGAAAAAATTATTTTCCTAGTATAGCTTGGAGTTTCCTAACAAAACAGAAAATGCTACAAGGTATCTTAACTATAAATTCTTTGGCAATTGGAGAAATTTAGAGCCAGTAAGCCACTGAGTAGGCAGTGAGTCCATCAGGCCATGGGGAAGGGCCAGGCTCAGGCAGGAGCTTCTTTTAAAGACTAAAACCTGCCCTCTCTGCATATCCTAATGCTTAGAATCACACTGCAATACTTGTTTCTCATGGCTTACCTAAACCTTGGCAGTTCTGTTTCTCTCATCCTAGCTTCACCATCAAAAACATTTATTAAAGCTGGGCGTGGTGGTGCACAACTGTAATCCTAGTACTTGAAAGGCTGGGGCAGGAACGACTTTGAGGCCAGCCTGGGCTAAATAGCAAGTTCCAGGTCAGCCTGAGCTACACATATCCCTAAACAATAACAACAAAATTCAAACCCCTACCCCCAACAAAACCAAAACCACATTTATTGAGCACTTTTTACAATAGTGTGTGCTAGTCGAAGGGGGGAAAAACAAAATTGAAGCTTTTGCCATTGAAATCTTCATGAACTACCTCCCTCTACTGGTTCAAAAGTCCTTTTTTCAGTAGCTATTGTGAAGTTTTACTTTTAGAAGGTAAAAATGGGCTTTAGTATTGTGTATTCCACACCTCTAATTATACATATCGGAGTAGGTAACACCTGAAGAGGTTATATACATATATATTGTTTATTTCAGTATGTCATTCAGTATGTGTTTATTTAGCCTATTCTTGTCAGATGATCTGATATTACACATTTCCTGAAGTGTGGTAACAGGAAATACACACTATCACTTATGGGAAATTTTTGCCAAAAATGTTTAACTTGAATTCAAGCATGAGACAACATTCAGACAAATCAAGAATGTAGGATATTTAACAAGACAACTAACTTGGGTTCTTCAAAAGGTTTGGTAACTAGAAACACAAAAGAAGTGAGGGATTATTTTAGATTAAAAAGAACTAGTGAGCATGAACTTTGGATCCTACAATTTAAAACACAAAAGCCATAAAATACATGGCATTTCCAACATTACTGACCTAATGATAATTTTCGTATGTATGATGATGGTTTTCTGGCAATGTAGGAGAATGTTCTTAGGAGATGCATTCTGAAGTGCTTAGAAATGAGATGTCCTGCTTTCAAATGGTTCAGGAAAAAAAAGTGTGTGTGTATGTGCAGGGGTTGGGGGAGAGACACTAAAATACAAGTGAAGAATATACAGGTGCTCATTTTACTAGTCCTTCAACTTCAGCACATTTCAAAACTTCATAAATAAAACAATTTAGTAAAATAGCAACCCTAAAACTTAAGTCCTACAAAGCAAGAGGTGTTTGTTTCCCTCACTGATGTTTGCCAAGTACTCAAAGTAGTCTTTACATATAGGAGGCACTGAAATAAAATGTGTTTAAACAGAAAAAAAGGCAGCCCCAGCTTGGAGTCAGAGACAAGACAGCAGACAGGGCAGCCCAGGTTCCGGCACAGTGCCCTGACAGTCAGCATTTCCCAGAGGCTCCCTGGAGCCAGAGCCAGAGCCAGAGCCTCAGCAACACCACAGCACAGGGCTCCTGTGGCCAGTGCTCTTTTGGCTGAATCTGAGTTTGGTGTTGGCAGCTGGGATAAAGGGAGGGGAAAGAAAATGTACTTGGCCAGGATGGCTTAACTATGACCTGCCTTCTGGCCAGCTGGTGGAGCTGGAAATGGCATGGAGAGTGTTTCTGATGAGGGTACAAATATGTAGACACTGGGCTAGTTCAGCTACCTGTTATATTCAGGAGAAAGGCTGAATGTGGCTAACCCTCAGGGGATCCTGAGCACTATCAGCCCTACTTTCCAACAGATTGTGAATGGTGACTTCTTTCTTCATGTTTATCTCCTTTCATACCACCAAAATGACATCTTGTTTTAAAAAGCTGAGTTTCTGAGAGTCTACCAGTCATGACTTACTACCTCATTTCCATATTCTGGAGTTAAGGAAACACATATTAAGAAATGGCTAAAACACAAATAAAGCAAAAATACCCAGAGAGGTCGATGGACAGGAGGGTACCAGAGCAGTATTTGAAGTTCCACAATTAATTTCTTTCTCCCTCCTCTTTCTTTTTTCTTTTTCTTTCTTCTCTTGCATTCTTTCTATCTCCCCCACCCTCAAACCTCCCCCTCAGGGCTAAGAGCACAGTATCCCTGCTAGGCTCCTGGTAAGAGGAACTACTCTTCTAATAGTGACTGGCTGAGAAAGAGGATTAGATCCTTTCAAACAGAGCCCGCCCACCAGTGGGCAAGTCATCTTTTCCCCAGGATAGCCTGTAAGGGAGGTGCTCTTACCTCTCCCACTGAAGGAGCCTGGCAGTGCTTGCTAGACTGAATTCACAGAAGGGGAAGGAAGAGCCTGTTTGGAAAAACAGACGCTTCAGCTGCCAGTGCAAGCAGATCTTTTAGGGAGGAGGAAACTCTCACCCCTCTAAGATCTTTGGTCTCCTTCAAGATGAGGCTATCAGGTTTCACAAAGGAATTTATAGAGCAGACTGCCGCCTCTGGCGTTGGAATCAGCTCTGGACTGGGGGGAGCACATGAAGAGGGACAGGCACCCTTTCTGCTGTGTGCAGGCTGGGATTGTTTATCGGGGAATGAAAACGTCCTCTCACTGAGAAGGAATGTTTGGCAAGAAAATAGCCTCTGGAGATAGGAGACACAACCAAATGGCTCCCTGGGGAGTTGGTTTGGGTTAGTCAGGGACCAGAACCAGCAACCTGGACTAGTCACACTAGGCTGGGCATGGAAGGGATGGGTCACAGGAGCACTGGGATGTTCAGAGCTTCAAAGGACAGCAGTTGTCTTTTCTAGCTAAATTATGTATGGCATAAGAGGGGAAAGAGGGGAAAAAGGAGAGGTTAGAAATTATATCAAAAAATAAAAGGAATGTTTGATTTGTTGGTGTGCTTCCTGACTATACCATGTAGCTCAATGCTTTGCCTAGGTCCTTTCAAAACCATATCTGGGGGGTACTGAGATGATGCAGGGTGAGTTGCTCTGCTTGCTGACATCTGTACTTGGGCAAGGTGGATAAAGATGATGCCCTTCCTTATTTGGAAGTCACAATCCCTTCTCATCTCTCTTCCCAACAGCAGAAGCCCAAGCCATTCTGTAGCCCCCGCCTTTGGCATTTCCTTATCTAGGAGACTTCACTGTGGAATTCCAAGGCCCACCCCAATGCTCCGGATGTGCTTCAATCCAGGCCTGCCACTTGGCTCCTCTTGTGATGACAAGCAGATAACATAGCTCACATGCCTTCTCCTTTTCCTGCATACCAACCAGACCCCAGCTCTGAAAAGGAAATAACCACAGACCAACAGAGATGCTTTAGTTTTATATAGACATTGTTCTGACTCTGCAGTAAGCCTAGAATTGTGGTAAGTGCTTTCCCATGTTACTCCAGTTAATGCCTTCAATCACTCTGGTATTTTTACAAATGAGGAAATTAGTAGGTGCAGAGGTTAATTAAATACCCAAGGTCAAGTAGCAAATATATGGGGGGGAGCTACAATTCACAATTAAGTCTGACTCCAAGTCTACAGCACCTTTATTGTAGTTAAACCCCATCACAACTAAGCATGATCCTGTTGGCAATCACTGTTCAGGAGGGTTTACCAAGTTCTGATATTGCTAACTATTCATCAACATCATCGTGGTTACAACCTCAACTCATGTTCTATTTGCCGAGATCCTATATCTGAGAAACAAGAAAGTCAAGAAGATATCTGCCAAATATATCAGTAAATAAATGGCCATAAACTATGAAATAAAGTGGAAGAAATACATCTAAATCAATAAATGTAAATGATTTAAATGCCTCTTTTAAAAGACAGATACTTTTAGCAACCAGCTGTGGAAAATGCTACCATGTGTATACTTGTGAAAATTGAAAACAGGGTCTTGAATGGATATATGTACACCCATGTTTATAACAGCATTATTCAAAATAGCTAAAATGTGGAAGCAACACCAAGAGATGAATAGATAAGCAATATGTGGCATTTATATACAATAGAGCATTATTCAGCCTTAAAAAGGAAGTTCTGCCATATACTGTAGTATGGATAAAACTGATGGACACTGTGCTAAGTGAAATAAGCCCAAAAAACAAATACTGTATGATCCCACATATATGAGGTGCTTGCTGTTATTGTTGTTAGGTGCCATCGAGTCAGGTCCAACTCATAGCCACCCTATGTACAACAGAACAAAACACTCCCCAACATTGTGCCATGCCTGGCACTATATCAGTGCTTCTCTGCTATTCATAGGGTTTTCAATGGCTGATTATTTCAGGAGTAGGCTGCCAGGTCCTTCTCCCATTTTATGCAGTGCTGGGATTGAACCCAGGGCCTCAATTATGCAGAGCAAGCATTCTACCAACTGAGCTAAAACCCAGCCCTCTGGAATACTTGTTGTTGTTAGGTGCTGTCGAGTCGGTATCTGACTCATAGCGACCCTCATAGGGTTTTCAATGGCCGACTGCTTTTTGGAATTGCCTTGGGAGTGGATTGCCAGGCCCTTCTCCCATTTTTGCGGTGCTGGGAATTGAACTCAGGACCTCAGAGACTGCAGCGCAGCACTCTACCAGCTGAGCTAAATCCCAGCCTGGAGTACTTAGAGTGGTCAAAATCACAGAGATATAAAGTATAACAGTGGTTGCTCAGGACTGTGGGGACGGAGAAATAGGAAGTTACTACTGAGTAGAGTGTTTCAATTTTACAACGTGAAAAGAGTTATGGAGGTAGTGACGACTACACATTATAATTGAGTTAAATACCACTAAACTGTACACTTAAAATAGTTAAGAGGGTAAATTTTTATATGTGTATTTTACCACAAAAAATGAGAGGGAAAAAATGAAAGAAAAAATTTTCTTTAAGAAAAGAACCACAAAATAGATGCTCTTATTTGGTGTGAAACAATGAAAATTCAGCTATATACTGTTTACAAGAGAAGCACTTATACCAGTATGACTTTGGGAGGTTGAAAATAAAGGAAGGGACAAAAAATTAGCATGTAAATGCTACCAAAATATACAGAAAGGACAATACTAGTGCCAGACAAAATTCAAAGCAAAAAGTACCAAACAGTACAATGAAGAAAAAGCACAATCCCACAAGAAGTTATACTAATAATTAATTTTTTAACAATAAACAACATAGCATCAAAACACTTAACTACCAAATATGTACCTTCAGGCATGCAAAGAACGAGTAAATATAGTAAAAACTACTGTTCTGGCCCCATTGGAATTTGCTGTCTCTTCCACTGGATAATTTGTCTGCAGTGTATTTAAAGCAGAGAGTTTAAGCTCAGACTTCCAGATTGGAAAGATTCAAAATATTTCAGGGAGGAGTTATTTATGCTGTATGAGTATTTTATGTCAGGGAAGCATTATAACAAATAGACCATGAAAATCACACCACATCCTAAGGAAAAACAGAAAGCCACAGAAGGTTCTTGGAGTGTCTCTTCAGGAAATCCTCAAGCACTCAAGGATCTTGCCAGTTAGGGTAATGTGTTCATAAATTTCTTCTAAAAAATTCATTCCAGAGTCAGAAAATGACAAATCAATCAAACTTTAGGGGATTGATAGCTAAACCATTCCAGAACTGTGGGCACAAAGCCAGGAAAGGAATTCGTGCCAGAAAATTGAAAACTTTCCTGCCAAAAGTGGAAAGAAAGACAAAGAAATCCAGTTATGCACTTCATTTCAACTCAAACCCACCATGTTTTAGGCAAGAGGGAAGATACAGCCTAGAGCTTCACACAAATGAGATGAAATTCCCAGCAAAAATAAGGTACTGATCACTCAGATCTTAAATAAATCCCATCTTTTCCAGCAGGGATTGAGTTAATGGAGGGAAGGGGCCAGGAGGGCCAATGATGAGGGGTGAACTGAGCCCCTGGGTATCTAAAATGCACCTCGCTATAGAACATAATTTGAGTTGATATTAAAGGAAAACTCAAGAGTAGTGCTAATCTAGAATTTACTTATTCCAAAAAGTGTCAGTCACACACAATGAATTGGTTAGAAATATTGGATAGTTTTCCAAGAAGAGTGTTTTTTCTTTCTGATATTTTGTCAGATACACTGAGTCAGGATTCCTTTACTTTAAATGGAATTGACATGGTTGAGCTCCTTAGTATCTTATGTTCTGTATCCAAATCAAATCAGTACCTTCAAATTCATTGGGAACAGGAGTGGAAATATTACTAGGTTATTGCCAGCAAGATTTTTTGGTGCATGAGTGAATTACACACACACACACACACACACACACACACACACACACACACACTCACATACTAATATATCTGGAGAAATAGACACTGACTTCAGGTCTCTTTCTAGCTCTCCTGTATTTGTTGCATTCTCCTTTCTTTTTCTCCATTCACTGATCTGTCTTGCTGCCTGCTTATCTTTTTTCTTTGTGTCTGCTAGTAGGGAGTTCTTGTCTTTCTCTGCATTTGTTTCCGTGAGCTCAGTGTATTTCTCTGTCTCACTGGCTGTCTGCCCTTTTTGTCTCCATCTTTCCATCTCCCTCCTTCCTTTCTCCTGCTTTCTGCTTTGACTGAGGGCTGCTGCCTACTGCTCCTTGGATGCATTTTCTGTTGATGGAATGAGCATTAATAAGGCCCAAATATGGTCATGGGTTTCAGCTGGTGGTTGAGATCATGGTAGGCAGGCAATGCTTGCACCCTGCACAGTCCTAAGGAAGCTCAGCATTGTCAAAAACACTTTTAGTACACCTTAAATCCAGACACCTATGGTCAGGAGGAGACAGTGATGTTGCCAGAGCCCTGTTTATAAAAGATAGGAAAGGCTTTCTGCTGGCAGCTGCCACTTGTAACAATACAGTCAATTTTCCATCCCACAGCAATTTACATTTATGTCTCTGTTATGATCACTCCGCTGAGCTCATACTGGAGAGAAACCATCTTCCTTAGCATCATTTAGGTAATTAGAGTAAATCCACTGGATAAAGAAAGCTCCAGTACAACAATGGAACTATTGAAAGGGTTTTTTTTAACCCACCCTCCTTTTAAAAAAAATGTTCAGAGAAATTGCCACATCAAAGTACTAAAGTGCCAAGAATTCCTACCATTTCCTGCTGTGACTATAGCCAGGAACCTTCTAGAACACTGCAATTTCTTATTCCTTAGAGCAAAGGATAAAGATTAATTTTATTTGCCTGAGTTTTAACCAACTGAGAAGTATTTTTTCAGGGTGATCCTTGAGTAGAAGTCTGGTTGAAAGGCTTTCAACCAACCTATGGGGAAATTACTTTTTTATTAAAGAACTTTGATTAATTAAGCACTTCTTCATGGCATTTTAGGGAATTCATTTTTACTGCATTCTTTAAAAATGTGTAGTAAATCTTCGGAATGGACTGCACCAACGTCAGCCACAGCAGACAGTTGCAGCTGAGGGCTGCAGGAGAGAGCCCACAGAGCAGAAAACTGGGAACACAGCTGTGTTTTTCTACACTTACTTTTTGTGATTTTTTTAAAAAGAGGAGTCCAAGTCAGAAAAGCACTGATGCTTTCCTCTTAAACTGATTAGAAAATGTTTTAAAATGTTATGGAAGAGCTATGTAGGACACAATACTTTCCACCTGGGACAAATTCTAAACACTGTAATATGACTTTTCCCATCCAAACCTATTTAATACCATTTAGTGATCACTCACTGGGTGCTAACCCCTGGAATAAATGTTTGATGACTTTATTTAAAATCTTAAAATAACTCTTTAATGCAGATCTATTATTTCCCCCATTTTACAGATAAAGAAACTGAACCCAATGGGTTAAAGCAATTTATTCAAAGTCACACAGCTGGGAAGGAAGAGATCTGGGATTCAAAAATCAGATATACTGACCTTACCATCTGTGTTTTCAAATACCTGCTTCATGGCCAGAATCACCATCCTGAGTCCAGCTGAAGCGAGGAAACTGGCTCTGAAAACTGATAGATAACTGGCAAGTCATGTCCTAGATGGTTAGCCTGCTTGCCTTCCTCTGGGCCTGTATAATGCATCTGTACAATAAATTCTGTGCAGAATTTTATAGAGACCAGAGTAGCAAGAACTATAGATTTTTCTAGTCCTGTACCATTTGCAAAGCCTGATATTTATGATCTCCAATCATCTTTTCTGGAGCTCTGTGAGCTCTGTCGTTATTATTTCTATTTTAACAGAAAAAGAGACTAAGACCCAAGGTGGTCAAGTGACCTGCTCAAGGTCATGTAACTGGAAACTGACGGAGCCAAGACTTGGCCTTAAAATGGGTCTGACTCTTTGTCTAGTGCCCTTGGAGTGCCTTTCCTGGGCCAACTAGGTCAATGGATCATAACTGGCCTGAAGCATTCTTTTGGGAAAAAAAAAAAAACTCCTAGGATATATGAAGATTTAGCAAGAAAAGGTGGTGTCATGGTTGATTAAGCACATCTACAGGAACATCAGAATAAGGAGTGGCAGCACACTTGCCACAATTATCTCAGCCCTGGTCTGTTTTGTGCAACTCCATCATTCCATGGAAAAGGACAGAGGCCTGCCTCAGCCATTCGAAGACTTCTCTAGGTTCTTTCTGTAAGTTAATGACAGAGTCAGGAAAATGCCAGCATCTTGAGAAGCTGTCCAGATCTCTGGTCATAGCACTTTAAAAATGTGGGACTTGGGCTTTTCCACGCTCATGTTCACTCATCCCTAAGTCCCAGAATCTCTTAGGCACAGGAGATGGATGATAGATACTATGTACCTTCACAGGAGCTGTTTCCAAAGAGGACAGAGAAAGTTGGGGTGGGTGAAAGATTTTGCTTCTGCCGCATTAGACTGTTCATCCCTCACCAAACACTCTCTGCCCTTCTGTTTTCTCCCCTCACTTTCACTATCAGCAACACTGACTCCTTCTGCCCCTGCCCTTGGCTAATCCTCCTGGCCTTAAAGGAGCCATATCATACCCCATCTCTCTCACAACTGTAAACTGCTCAAGGTCAACTGAAAATATTCTCTTGTTTAAGATATCCTGGCCAGGCATATTATGTCACATAGACTCTGCATATATCCTTGTTGAAATGGAATTGACTACAGCCAAACTGGAATTGAAATAAATTGAGTTAAACTGAAGTAAACATACCTGGGCCAAAGTAAGTAATAAGTTAGGCCTGATAACCAATTTAGTACCCAATGAAAAACTGAAATAACACACTAATAAAGCTAGAACTTTTATGATGGAAAATACAGGGCATCTTCCTATCCTACATTCCCAATACCCTCCCCCAAATCACCAATAGGTTAGTAATGTTGTTGTTAGGTCCTGTTGAGTCTGTGACTGACTCATAGCGACCATACATACAATAGGCAAAACAATATTAGTGCTTCTCTGCTACTCATAGGGTTTTCAATGGCCAATTGTTTCTTGGGAGTAGGTTGCTGGGTCCTTCTCCCAAGCCTATTGCACCTGCTGTTCCTAGGTGGTCTCCCATACAAGTACTAACCATGTCTGACCCTGCTTAGCTTCCAAGATTTGATAGGATCAGATGCCATAGTGCCTGTAGGTAAGTTAATAATAGTAAAAGTTATTAATTAATTTATACCTGTAATAAGATATTCAGTGGTACACACTTTTATTCTTGTCCTGGAATTGGTGGTCCAGGGCCTATTACAAAAAAAAAAAAAAAAAAAAAGGAAGCGCATCCACATACTCTAAGAATTAGAGTCAAAAATTTTACCTGAGGGAAGAAATGTAGAACTATCCCTATAAAAGTTCCATGACCACACCTCTCATACCCTCTCCTCAGTCTCTATCAATGACTTTCAACTCCATCAGAATTGCACTATGCTGATTTGTCATTATGAAACATAATTAATAGAAAATATAACTTGTATATACATATAATTTTCCTCCAATACCAGTACGATGCCCTAACTTTATAAAAATAGCATAAGTAAATGGGAAGCAAGTTACAGTTATGATAGTATAGACATCTTAGTAGGTACTTCCTGGAATGCAGCAACATTAAATGAAGAAGCCAGTTATTTGGATCTTGCAATGATTAAGTTGGATTTTATTTTTTTAAAGTAGGCCAATACAAAGTTAATTATCATTTGACACTTTGTCTTTATATCTAAACATGTTGTTTTTGCTGTTGTTGTTAGGTGCCATCTAGTTGGGATTTGTAATTATATATAGACTTATTGCCAATGGAACAGATAACATGCAGATTGACACACTGGCACCTTATACAGGACAACTGGCCTTACCATTAATGATGTGCTCATTCAAAATAGTTAACAATTCTTCATAAATTTCCAAAAGAAGCACCCTTGATTTACATGGTTGTCATACTTCTGGAAAATTAAGTGTATATTAAAATAATACAAAAGTACTATGTGCTTTTTATGTAACATGGAGTTAGGTTCTAGACGGGGATAATTATAAAATGTCTGGCATGGCACTAGAAAGACATATGATGGATGAAACAGTTCCTAGTGTGGAACTGTCCTACGCATTGCAGGATGTCTGGAATCCCGGGTCTGGACTTTAGGTATCAGAAGGTCTCTTAGTCACTTTGAGAATCAACAAAAACTCCACTTATTTCTAAAGTGCCCCGACAGGGACAGTGCTACCTCTGTTGAGGACCACTGCCCACTACATTAAAAAAATGCTGTGAAGGGAATAGAAGTCTAAGAGAGTGTCATCAGTCATGTCTACCACCTCATTTCCCTGGCTAGCACTGAGGGTGCCATTTCCCATTTAAGCCAAGTAAAGAAGACACCAAGAGAGTTGAGTATAGAGATTGGGACCTCCAGCACAGAAAGAAAATTGGCATCTTCTTTTCCCAACTGGATATCCACAGCAGAATTGTTCCTCTGCCTCTTCATCTAAGAGAATTGGAGAAAGCTGGGTATGGTGGCACACACTTATAATCCTAGCACTTGGATGGGTAAGGCAGAAGTATTGCTAGTTTAAGGTCAGCCTGGGCTGCATAGCAAGACTCTATATCAAAAAACCAAAGAAATAAAACAACAACAAGAGCAAAGACAGAATTGGAGGAACATAGAGGTTTGGGGGAGATGGTCACCCAGTTGGAGCAGCTGCATGCCCACCAGTTAGCTTGGGTTTCCCATGAGACAGCTAGACACAGGGTATTGCCAGAAGCTGCATTTGAGTCACTGGTTGTCATACCCAAGAAGCCTATCACCTGTCCTATCCTACCTGGCGAGGAAATCTACCTACACTGCCCTTGGTGAGGCTTGAGGAGGAGGGAGAGTAGGGGATGGTAGAAGAAGTGGAGCTAGAGTCAGATCTACTCAGGAAATTGAACATCAAGGGGAGATTGGGGCCTTTGTCATTGTTGTTAGGTGCCATAGAATCATGTCCGACTCATAATGGCCCTCATAAGGTTTTCATTGGCTCAACTATTTTGGGATTGCCTTGGGAGTAGATTGGCATGTCCTCCCATTTTTGTGGTGCTGGGAATCAAATTTGGGACCTCAGATACTGCAGAGCGGTGCTGTACCATGGAGCCTTTAGACATCTCCAAAGAGCTTCTCCATAAATTTCTGTAACACAAGAGGCATGGACACAGGCTAGCTTGAGCCAGCTAATTAGCAACACAAAGGATGGCCTCACCCAGTTAAATGAAGACAGGTTTGTTCTTTCTC
Organism: Pedetes capensis; assembly: GCA_007922755.1. NCBI lineage: Eukaryota > Metazoa > Chordata > Mammalia > Rodentia > Pedetidae > Pedetes > Pedetes capensis. The sequence continues at coordinate 125,902 of VMDO01003306.1, forward strand.
CCTCCCTCTTCCCCATCCCTACCAAGTGAGGGAGCAAGAGACCTGAAGACTGGAAAGACAAGCTGTAGAGTTTTGAACAACACAAGAGGTTGAAGTTTTATATTGTACCATGCTAAATTTTAACAGCTGAATAATGAAAAGCAGGTTATATAACTTACCTAAGATGTTGTTAGAGAATGAAGAATGATATGATAGAGTATAAGTGGGACTTGGGATCAGCTATTGAAAGAAATCAAAATGTTTTGTGTCTATCCTCCAACAAGTTGAGACTGTTTACCTAGTTATATACCTGACTTTGTCTCACAAAATGAAAAATGAAAATGAGGACCAGAAAAAAACAAACAAATAAAAACAAACAAACAAAACAAAAACAAAAACAAAAAAGCAGGTCAGGGATTCATACACTTCCAGTGCTGCAATGTCCTTGGGGTTCAGACATCAATTTGGTTCTGATCTTCCTTGAAGCCAAAACAGAAAGGAAAACACAATCCATCAAATGATATCAAGAGCAAATAAAGTATGTTAACAATTATGATGAAAATGAATATTGAATATACCATGGACTGCAAAAAGAATCAACAGATCTGTCTTAGAGGAAGTGCAACCAGAGTGCTCCAGTGCTCCTTGGAAGCAAGGATGGCTAGACTGTGTCTTACATATTTTGGACATGTGTCCAATCCCTAGAGAAGGACATCATGTTTGAGAGAGGAGGGTGGTGGGTCAATGAAAAAAAGGAAAACCCTGACCTAGATGGATTGATACAGTGTTTGCAACAATGGGCTTAAACATATGAGATCATGTGTCTGGCACAGAATTGAGTGTTTTGTTCTGCTGTACATAGGGTCGTTATGAGTTGGACACCACTTGATGGCACCTAACAACAACAACAACAATTCCAAAGTAAAAGTGGTCTGAGAGTAACTATTACTATTGTCTGAGGCTATGCCTTCCATCACTTTTGTGGTTTAAGTATGCCTCCCAACTAACAATATGCTTTAGGTTAATGATACTGATGATTAAAACTTGTTGAGGAATACTATGTGCTGCATACAGTGCTGAAACTTCTATAATCGCTTCCATTTAAATTTTTCACCTGATTTTTTATTAGTAATTCTTTTAGTTGGCATACAAATTATCGGGTTTCATTATGACATTTCCATATATGTATGTCATTGTACATTGCTCATGTTAACATTTCCCAAACCCTCTCATGTCACCTGTTTCCCTTCCTTCTCACAACTGGTTTCCGTTCTGCTTGCATATCTTGTGTCTGTGTGTGTGTATTCAAACATAGAGTGTGCCTGTGAGAGAAAACATGTGCTACTTGTGTTTCTTTGCCACATTACCCTTTCTTATTGCCCTGTCTCCTCCCTTTAGTCCCCTTTCTCCTCCCAAATTGTCCCCCTTCTACTTTCATGATATATATTTTAAAATATTTACTATATATTAAAATCTTGCATCCATATATGAGAGAAAGCACACAATATTTGTCTTTCTGGGTCTGGCTTGTTGTTGTTATTGTTGTTAGGTGCCGTCGAGTCAGTATCCGACTCATAGCGACACTCTGTACAACAGGGGAAACACTATTGTCAGTGCTTCTCTGCTGTTCATAGGGTTTTCAATGGCAGATTGATTTTTGGGAGGGGGTTGCCAGGTCCTTCTCCCAAGCCTACAGCTTCTGGTTTTCCCGGGCGGTCTCCCATCCAGGTACTAACCAGGCCCGACCCTGCTTAGCTTTCAAGATCTGATGGGATCAGATGCCACAAGGCTATGGCTGCAGGCGGGTCTGGCTTATTTCACTTAAAATAATGGTCTCTACATCCATCCATTTTCCTGAAAATGACATAATATCATTCTTCTTTATGGCTGAGTAAAACTCCATTGTATATATATACCACATTTTCTTTATCCATCTGTATGTTGATAGACATCTAGGTTGATTTCATGTTTTGGCTACTATATCACTCCCATTTTATAGATGAGAATCCCAAAGTTCACAGAGTAAATAACTAGACATTGTCAACCAAAGTAGCAACTGGCAGAGCTGGAGTTGGAAGTCAGATGTCCTAGGCCCACACTTTTCACCAAACACAACACTATAGAGTTGTTCTGAGACGTGAGAAGCACAAAGATGCTGACAACACTGGCTTATGGTGAGGGCTTGAGGACAGGAGCATTCTGGTTAAATGAGGAGTGAACCCCCTGGTGCCATCTCATGGTTTTAAGAAAACAACACTATGACAACAATGAGTAACACTGGTCTGTCAAACAACCACAAAATGTTTGAAAGCCCCACCCAGTGGGGATATTCTCCATGATAATTGGCCTTCCACAGCATAAAGTGAGAATCCACACCTCTATCTCCACAACTGCTACAGGAATTTGAAGCTTGTATTTTGTTTATTTTACAGAAAGCACAATCTTTGTTTGTTTGCTTGCTTAAGAAAAGGAGACGCAGAATTTTACAGTGAAGTTTTGGTTTCATAACTATGTTAGTACATGTTGCATTACTGTAAAAAAACAACCTGAGCCTAGGTAACTGAATTATTTTAGAAAAAGATTATTTTGTTCACAGTACTGGAGACTCAAGAGCCCACATCTGGTGATGGCCCTCTTGCTGGCATAGTCCCAAAGCAACATAGGGCATCATGTGCTAAAAGACTGGAAACATGTACATGTGTGTACAATTTCTGCCCTCTCTCTTCTTATAAAACCACCAGTATTCAATCATGGAGGACCCACCGTGGTGGCCAGGTCTAATCCTAATCATCTCCCAAAGGACCAATCTTTGAACACCACAGCTGGATTTAGCTTCCATCTCCTCAACACCTCACAATGGGACTAAAGATCAACACATGAACCTTGGAGGACACATTTCAACCACATCCAAACCATGAAAACTGTTTAAGGCAAGATCTGATGTCCCTATTCTGTGCTCTGATTGGCTTTAAGTCTTGAAATTCCTTTGTTCAGTATTAGGGGACAGCCACAGGGTAGCAGAAGATGCTGAATTTGGGATCTGAAGACCTGAGTTCAAGTTTTGCCCATCTAAATTGAGTATGAGCCATCTCGAATGTCAATTTTCTTATCTGTAAAACTTAGGTAATAAGTCCTACCACTCAGAAGATGAGAATAGATATATAGAAAATTATAAACCTTAACTTGAAATTTAAATATATAATATTAGTAGCTGGGCACAGTGGTACACCACTGTAATCCCAGCGACTTGGGAGGCTGAGGCAGGAAGATTGAGAGTTCAAGGCCAGAGGCAGCTGCACAAATTAATGAGACCCTGTATCAAAATAAAAGGGGGCTAGGGATACAGCTTAGCTAGACCATTTGCCTAGCATGTGTAATGCCCTGGGTTCAACTCCCCAGTACTGATGAGAAAAGAAAGAAGAGAAAAGAAAAGAGAAGAGAAGAGAAGAGAAGAGCAGAGAAGAGAAGAGAAGGAAAAAAAAAGAGAAAGAAAAGAAAAAAGAAAAGAAAAGAAAAGAAAAAAGCAGGAAGGCAGGAAGGTAGGAAACAAGGAAGGAAGAAAAAGGAGAAAAGGGAAGAAACAAAAAGAAAATAAAAAGAAATTAAAATATATGGTATTACTTTTCTGGGTTGAACTCAAAAGATGGGGAACTGATTGGAAAACACTAGTAGGAGGGCAAAGAGATAATATTATTTACATAGTCTGGGTTGCAGTGAATGACTAATGACTAACTTCCTGGCTTTAGATAAGTCATACACTTTTAAAACATCATTTTTCTCAGCTATTAAATGAAGTTAGACTAGATATTATCAAGTGCCCTTTTCTAAACCTTAAATATTTTGGTTTCTGGCTGTTGCTTTTCTTTCATTAATGTTTTCATGTTTGTGTAGGAATGTGAGTTAAAATCATGAACATTATTGCTTGGATTTCTATTTTGAAAAAGTGTGAAATGTGAAGATTTTTAACTCTTGGTATTTGTGACTAACACATGTAAAATCTCTCAAAGTGACTTCTGGGATATGTTTTATCTGTCAACAGATTTGAACATAGGCATCTGAGTGCTGAAATTCAAATCTTCAACATGATAAAACCTCCCATGGATTTCTAATTGCAGGTTCAGCCTTTGAAGATTTACCTGTACTTGTGGTTACCATGTTAGTTTCCGAGAGCTGCCATGACAAAGTACCACAAAACAGATACTTAAACAATAGAAATTTATATTCTCACAAAATCGAGATATGAATAGAGTTGGTTCCTCCTGAGGGGACTGAAGGAGAAGATTCTTTTCATATTTTTCTCTTTATTGCTGATTGTTTCCCAGTTATCATTGGTTGAACTATGTCTCTAAAAATTCATATTTTGAAATCCTAACACTAAGAACCTCAGAATGGGAGATTATTTGGAGATAAAATAATTATAGTGTTCATCAAATTGCCACAAAGTCATTAGAGTGGACTCTGACCTGACTGGTGTCCTTATAAGAAAGGACAACTTTCTTGGATACAGACTCAGTTTTGGATATGAGATGGAGTAAAGATACAGGGAGCAGCTAGTTGGGAGGCCGAGTCAGGAGGATTGCTTGAAGCCAGCAATTTGAGGCAGGCTGGGTAACATAGTGAGACCCTGTCTGGCTGGAGAGAAAGGGGGAAGAAAAGATACAGGTAGAAGATAGCCACGCACAAGGTAAAGAGAAACACCTAAACAGATCTCTCTCCCACAGATCTCAGAAGGAACCAATCCTCCCAACACCCTGATTTTAGACTTCTATCTTCCAGAACCATGGAAGAATAAACTGCAGCTGTTTAAGACCTTGTTTGTGGTATTTTGCTATAGGAATCCTTGTTGTTGTTAGGTGCCATCAAGTTGTGTCTGACTCATAGTGACTCTCATAGGGTTTTCAATGGCTGATTGTTTCAGGATTGCCTCGGGAGTGGATTGCCATGTCATCCCATTTTTGTGGTGCTGGGATTCAAACCCTGGATCTCAGAGACTGCAAAGTGGTGCTGTACCAACTGGGTGAAATTCCAGCCCCATGGTAGACCTAGAAAACTAATAAGCTGGTAACCTTCGGTGTTCCTTGGCTTGCAGACGTGTCACTTTGATCTTTACTTTCAGATTCATGTGATGTTCTTTCTGTGTACATGTCTGTCTCCAAATCTCTCTTTTTGATAAATACATCCGTTATATTAGATTGGGGCCCACCCTACTCCAATACGACTTCATTCTTCTTCATTAATCATATCTTCTAGGACTCTATTTTCAAATACAATCATATTTTGAGGTACAAGGGTTAGTACTTCCATGTATGAACAGGGGGGAGGAGCAACACAACTCAATGGATTAGAATTATTCACTATGGTAGATGGAAAAATTGGGCACAAGAGGTGGAGGCAGTTCCCTTCCCAGGGCATCTGGGTAGAACCTGCAACGTTCTCTGAGTCATAAAGTGTATTCCTGATGTTGAATGAGGGCTGGAGCCTAGGCCTCAAGAGTTCTGCAGCTTCTCCCTCCCTCCTCTTGGAATCTGCCCTAAGACTGCCATGAACAGAAGCTGTGCAGCCTCTGAGAGGACAAGAAGCCTTGTGGAAGGGAGCAAAGGTGCTCCACCAACAACCAGCAGCAACTGCCAGACATGTGGATGAGACTACCTTGGGCCTTCTCACCTAGCAACAGATGTGGCCCACTGCCTGTTTTTGTATGGCTGGCAAGCTGAGAATTTTTTTATAACTTTAATGCTTAGAAAAATCAAAAGAAGAAGAACATCATAGAAACATGAAAATCATATGTAATTCAGAGTCCACAAATAAAGCTTTATGGGAACAGAGTCTTTTGTTTAGATATCATCAGCAGTCACTTTTGTGCTAATAATGGCAGACTTAAATATTTGCTACAGAGATGATATGACACTGAAAACTTAAAACACAGATCATCCAACCACAGATTGAAAACACTGGGGAAAAAAGCCTGACACATTGGTGCATGCCTTTCATAGCAGCAACTTGGGAAGCCAAAGCAGAAAGATTGCAGATTTGAGGCCAGAGGCAGCCTGCACAACTTAGCAAGACTCTGTCTCAAAATAAAAAAAAATAAAAGAAAGGCTGGGGGTGCACCAGAGGTAAAGAACTTGCTTACCAATTATGAGGCCGTGGGTTCAACTCCCCAGTACAGCATGAAGAAAGAAAGAAGGAAGGAAGGAAGGAAGGAAGGAAGGAAGGAAGGAAGGAAGGAAAGAAAGAAAGAGAAAGAAAGGGAAGGGAAGGAAGGAGAAAGAAAAGAAAGAGCCGGGCAATGTGGCGCATGCCTGCAATCTCAGTGACTCAGGAGGCAGAGGCAGGAGGATTGCAAGTTTGAGACCAGAGGCAGTCTGCATAATTTAGGGAGACCCTGTCTCAAAAAAAGTAAAAAAAAAAAGGACTGGGGGTGCAGCTCAGTGGTACAGCACTTGCAAAGCATGCAAGCACGAGGCCCTGGTTTCAACCCACAATACTGCAAAAACAAAAAAGAAAAAAAAAGAAAGAAAAAAGAAAAAAGGAAGAAAGGAAGGAAGGAAGGAAAAAAGGAAAGAAGGAAAGAAAAGAATAGAAAAGAAAAAAAGAAAAGGATAGAGACAGAAAAAGAGAAAAATGGAGGGAGGGCAAGAGAGAAAGAGAAAGAAGAAGAAGAAGGGAGAAGGAGAGGGAGAGGGAGAGGGAGAAGGAGAAGGGGAAGGAGAAGGAGGAGGAGAAGTAGAGGAGGAGAAGGAAGAACTAGGAGATGGAGGAGAAGGAGGAGGAGAGAGCGGTGGGGGAGAGAGAAGAAAAAACAAAATATTGGGAAAAAATTGTATTGGTGGAGAACATGTACAGAATTTTTTCTTATCCCCTAATCAATACAGTAAAATAACATTGTTGTTGTTGTTGTTAGGTGCTGTCGAGTCAGTATCTGACTCATAGTGACCCTACATACCACAGGCGAAACACTACTGTCAGTGCTTCTCTACTGTTCATAGGGTTTTCAATGGCTGATTATTTTTTCGGAGTGGATTGCCAGGTCCTTCTCTCAAAATAACATTACATAGCATTTATGTTGTATTAGATGTTATAAGTAATCTACAGATGCAGCCATACCACTGTGGCGTCCAATCTCGTCAGATCTCAGAAGCTAAGCAGGCTCCGGCCTGGTTAGTACTTGGATGGGAGACTGCCTGGGAACACCAGGTGCTGTAGACTCAGGAGAAGGACCCCCCAACCCACTCCCAAAAATCAATCAGCCATTAAAAACCCTGTGAACAGTGGGAAGCACTCACAATAGTGTTTCTTCTGTTGTACGTAGGGTCGCTGTGAGTTGGATACCGACTGGATGGCACCTAACGACAATAACATAGATGATTTAATGTATGTGGGAGGATGTGCATAGAATGTATGTAAATACTGTGACATTTTATATGAGAGATTTGAGCATGCATGGATTTTGGTGTCTACACAAGGTCCTAGAACCAGTACCCCTCAGATACTGAGAAATAACTGTATTTAATATCCAGTCTTTCACAGAAAAAGTTTTCCAAGCCCCATCCTAAGCACAGCCAACTCTTCAACTTAATACATCTGTATGAGTTAGCCCAAGGAGAACAGGCAGAGGAATTGTCCAGCCAGTCCATGCATCACAAGAATAAATTATGTTTTAAATGACTAAGTTTAAGGGTGGTTTGCTATGCAGCAATGTTGTTGTTGCTGTTGTTATATGCTATCCAGTCAGGTCCAACTCACAACAACTCTGTGTACCCTAGAATGAAATACTATCCAACACTGTGCCATGCACATGATCTTTTTAAATATTTGAGCCTTTGCTGTAGCCACTGTGTTTCTTCTTATTTTGAGTCATGTCACATCAGCAGATGGAGATCCCAGGGCTTTATCATTAAGGTTGACTCTACTTTAAGGAGGCAATTTTTCCCCAGTTGTCTTTTAAATGCCTTCCAACCTGGGGGCCTTATTTTCTGGCACTATATTTGACAGTGCTTCTCTGCTATTCATAGGGTTTTCGATGGCTAATTACTTCGGGAGTGGGCTGCTGGGTCCTTCTCCCTAGTCTGTCTTAGTCTGGAAACTCATTTGAAACCTGTCCATCATGGGTGGCTGTGCTAATATCTAAAATACTAATGACATAGCTTTCAGCATCACAGTAACACATAAGCCCCTGAAGCACAACAAGCTGACAGATATGTGGAGGATGCAGCAACAATCATTTTTAGATAACTGATTTACTTGACTTCTAGCTAAGTGAAAAATAATTTTTAATATGAAGACAAAAAATTATGATTTTGAAAATGGTCCTAAAACATTGAACATTTGAGAGACAAATATAAACATTTATTCATGTGCATAACTACAAATTTTTCAGGTAACTCTTTTTAACTAATAGTTTAGAGAGAACATGACTAGTAGAACCAAAACTCTACACTAAACTATGTTAAATGCCCAGGATGAACATTGACTTTCATCCTAAACTCTGATTTTCTGAATTTCATGCCATCTGTCTAGTAGCCTGAGATTTTGACAAGATCTGAAAATGGCTTATGAAAGCTCACCCCTTCCTTACACACTGGTGATAGAACTGAGCTGCTCAGAGATGAATGTGGGAAGATATGTGTTGCATTAGTTTGTTTTCTGAGCAGAGCTATAACTAACTGACTTCCTGTGCAGGATATACAACCATAGACTAACCACAGAAGTGTACACTCTGCCCATGAGCCTGTGAGTCTGGGAAAACCTGAGCCTGAATCTTCCCACTTAACTTGGAACACCTACCTCAACCACAGCAACTAAGTTCCCACGAGGCACCAGGGAAATCACTGAATTAAGAGGTAAAAGACCTAAGTTTTTTCCGTGTGCCAACTTAGACATCTTCTTCTCCACAAACAAGGAATATGATGATACTTAACATGCCCTTCAGTCCTATATTGAATGTTAACAATGTGCCAAGAATTGTTCTGGGGACAGAGCTGTAAATAAAACCAAGTCCTTACTCTCATGGAAGAGCTGGAATTCTGCTGTAGGAAGGGATAAACAACACAAAGCAAGTGAATACTCTAGATTGCATGGTGATACATCCTGTGAAGGAAAATAAAGCAGGAAAAGAAATTGCTATGTGATTTGGGCTGATGAGGAAAGGCATCACTGATAAGGGAAGAGTCTTATCAGAGGCCTATAAAGAGAATCCAAGTGTATATCATCAGAAAGCACCTTCCACACAGAGGGGACAGCAAATGAAAAGCCCCTGAGGTAGAAGCATACTTTGCATGCTAAGAAATAGCAAAGAGGATGGGTGGCTGTAGGGGAGTGAAAAATGTAGAGGGGTAGTGAGGCTAGGTGAGGAAGAACTTTTTATTTTTTATTTTTTGTGGTATCAGGGGTTGAACCCAGGGCCTTATGCATGCTTTCAAGTGCTTTACCACTGAGCTGCACCCCTAGTCCACTTTTTACTCTTTTATCTTGAGACAGGATCTCTCTAAGTTAAGCAGGCTGCCTCTGGCCTCAAACTTGCCATCCTCCTGCCTTCACCTCCTGAGTTGCTGGTGAGTGTCACCATGCCTGACATGGTCACATAGGACTTTTGAGATCATTGGCCATACTTTGGATTTTTCTGGATGAGATGAGAAACTGATGGAAAGCTTGAGTAGAGGTGTGACAATGTCTTATTTAAGAGGTACTTTTATTTAAGTTTTAAAAGGATTTCTTGTCCTCTTTGTTGAGAATAGACAGCAAGAAGGCAAATGTGGATGCAGGAAGACCACATTGAAGGTTGTTGCAATAGCACAGGTGAATCATTGCAGCTTGGTAAAACTGAAGCAGGAAAGGTACACAGAGAATGGGTAAATTAAAAAGGAGAACATATCAAGATTTTCTGATGGAAAAGTGGTGTGGTGTGAGAAAAACAGAACAGCCAAGGATGACAACAGCCTTTTGTCTGAGCCATTGGAGGGATGGAACTGGCATGAACCAAAATGATCAAAATGACCAGAAGAGTTTAGGAAGAACATGCTTTGGGGGAGAGGGAATTAGACTTTGATTTTTGAGCCTGTTGAGCTTGAGATGTCCATAGACATCTAGGAAAATATGTGGAGGAATGATGATGGCCATGGCAGGCTTAATAATGGCCCCCAAATGCAGTCGGTCCTAATCACTGGAACTTGTGTGTGTTACCTTACATGGCAAAATGGACTTTTCAGGTGTGATTAACTTAAACACTGAGATGAGGAGATTGTTCTAGATTGTCTGGCTTGCCCCTAAGTGCAATCACAATTGTCCCTAGAAGAGCAATTTGACTACACATGGAAAAAGACATGTGATGGAAGCAAAATACAGAGAAAGAAGTTACATCAGTAGCTGTGAAAGTGGAGGAAGGGGCTCTATGCCAAGGAATGTAGGTCTAGAAATGGACAAGGCAAGGAAGCAGATTGTTCCCATGAGCCTCCAGAGGGAGAACACCACCTCCAAGTCTTATAGACATGAGGGGGCACTGTAGGCAGGAAAAAGATTAACTACAGGGGAAGAGTTCATAAGATAATTCCTGTATCTGACTTTTGAGACTCCCCACAGCACAGATATCTACCATAGCTATCTTTAGCATGATTGAATCTGACGAGTCATATGGCCTAAATGGCAGAACATTTTTCACTATATCACATCCTAAATCTGATGCAGACTCTTGCTCGGGTCCTATTCAAACCTAGTAGCCTTCTTAGTCACTGAATGAATGTGTAGCTTCTCCCTGACCAGTCTGGTGGGAGGCTGAGGACCTAGTAGTGTAGGAGAAGTAGTTCCTAGTATGGTTTAGCTACCCCCAGAATTCAAACAATTCAGAAATTGGTTCACTGTGGTATGCAAACTGTTCTTGATGGAATGCAAAGTGCACCTTGTCCTTTATCTTAGGTGGACTGTCTCAGCATAATCCAAGCCATTGGATCCCCAATCTTACCAATGTGGAGAGTATTTGAATTTTCGTGGGTGTTTCCCTCTCCTTCTAGCGTGCACATAAACTTATTACAGTATTCAAACTACTTCTCACTTCCTGTTCATTAAGTTCAATCAGTACAGGATCTGGGGATGCTCTGTAGAATGTCAAAATGATCCAGGTCCTTTGGACTGCATTGTAACAGAGAGTAGAAGACGTTCCCTAGGACCTGACCCTGGAAACTAGTGGATGTGTGCTGCTCTCCTACCTGAATAAAAGCAAACTCCTTTTGATCTTTCTTATTGGTATTTGTTGAAGAAAACTGTTTTACCAAATTAATGCAGGAGCTACTAGAAGCCTCTTATTTTATAGATCAAGAAATTAAATCTCTGAAGGATTAAAAAAAAAAACAATCTGCAAGTATTGGCCTAAGGACTATACTTCACAATCAGAGACAACTGACCAGACATAAAGGAGCCTGAGGTCATCTCTACCCCAGAGAGAGAGAGAGAGAGAGAGAGAGAGAGAGAGAGAGAGAAATATAATGAAGGAAAACTGGTGGCAGACTTCATTTGCTATGCAGGGAATCACAGAACCTAGCACTGAGGGTGATTTGGAAATCATCTAGCCCAATCTCTTGCCAGAACAAGAAGTCCCTATACAGTATTGTTGATTTTAGTGTTATGAGCTCAGTATAGTGAGGAGAAAAAGACATAGGTTTGCCTTTGCAGACATACTGTATTAGTTAGCTATTGCTGTGCGATGAGCCACCCAAAACCTTACTGATATAAACAAGGCCTTTTTATTATTTGTCTCGGACCTGTTGAGTTGCCTTGAGGGGGGTGTTCTACTAAGCTGAGCTGGGATTACCAGAGCTTGCTCACTCACACATCTGTAGTCAGCAGCATGTTAGTTGCAGGTTGGCCAGATGGCTCCCTGATCAGATCTGTGGACAACTGGACTGGTCTAGCCATTCTTCATGCATCTGTCCTTTAGTAGTCCAGCCCAAGTGCATTCTCATGGTAAAGTTAGAGGAATAAGGGAAGTATAAGGGCAACAAGTATCATCTGCTTGTATCTCACCTGTTAATAAATGGGATAACAAATGGAGCATTGCCAAAATTGAGCATATGGAGGAGTCTAGGGTCAAACAGCTGAGCAGAGTGCCTGGCCATAATTAGAGGAGTGAAGAACCAACAGAGGCAACTAAATCCAAATCCCAGCCATAGCGCCTATCAGACAAATCACTTTTCTGGACCTTTGCTTCTCTAACTAGAAAACAGATAAAAATAATGTCTATCTCAGGGATTATTATGAAGATCTTCATATAAAGCACCTAACACAGTGCTTGGAAAATGAAAGACTTTGATAAAGTGATGGGTCTGGTTATGAAGAGAGATGTCTGGGCTGATGGGTCTCTTGGCACTTGCAGCTCAGGATGCCCTGGGGAGGGCTCCAAAGCTAAAGTCTCTCCCAAAACATTTTGTCTAAGAGGCTGACTTTCTGAGGATATACATTGGCCCCAGTTAGAAGGCTCACAGGACTATAGCTTACCATATTCTCAGGGTGCAATATTCTCCAATGTGCTGCCTCCATCCTGACCTAGCCACCAACTGGAGAAGAAGGGGAAGCTCTGGGTTTCCTTCTAAAATAGGCAGCATAAGTACTAGGTGAGTCAGACCAGTATCCAAAATTTGGCTTGGCCACTTGCTAGCTGTGTGACACTGGACAGCTTCTGTAGTGCCCTGAGCCTCTGTTTTGTCCTAATTCACAGGCTTTTGGTGGGCCCTAGCAAGTTGGTATCTGTTTGGGATGTGGACTTACGTAGATGACACACATGCAGGAGAGGGGATCTGGAGGCAGAGACAGTGATCCAGGCAACCTGAGCACTGATTCTGGTTTTCTTTCATGGTGGAAAATGTGGCCCAGCTGTCACCAAGCTTAGTTTAAGAACTAGGAGAACCCAATGTTTGTAAACATCTCCTTAAGACAGTCAGTGTAAGTTTTTCCGGAGTGGCAATGGGATTCCAGGTATAGAAAGGTAATGGCAGACAAGCAGTAAGCTTCTCAGATCTCTGAAGACTTTGCTTCATATGGATAAGAATTCTGCCACTAGAAGTTCAAACCTTTTTTAGGGACTCTGGTGCTTGTGAACCCATCTGCTCATACAAAATTCACCTCTTCCTACTCTGTGGAGCTACCTGCTTCTCAAAGTTTCTGGACTCATGGCTAAAAGCAGGCCTATATTAAAAGCGTATAATGGATTTTAACCTATTTTTTCTTTGCCTACCCACCCCCACACATCTGCCAGTTTGCCTCACTGTGGGGGCTTGTGTGTTGCGATGAGGCTGAGAGCTCTGCCACTGGTACCTCAGATATGAGCAAGGTTACCCATGGTGTACAGGTTTTCAGCTGAGCTTCCAGACTAAGACAGACTAGGGAGTAGGACCTGGCAAACCACTCCCGAAACAACTAGCCATTGAAAACCCTATGAATAGAAAAGAAACACTGTCAGAAGTAGAGCCAGAAAATGAGCCCCCCAGGTTGGAAGGCACTCAAAAGACTACTAGGGAAGAGTTGCCTCCTCAAAGTAGAGTCAGATTTAATGATAGAAATGGACTAAAGCCCAAGGAACCTCCACTTGCTGATGTGGCATGACTCAAAATGAGGAGAAACAACTATAAACATCCATTAATAATTGGAACATGGAATGTACATAGTATGAATCTAGGAAAATTAGAAATCGTTAAAAGATAAATGGAGCACATAAACATTGACATTCTAGGCATCAGTGAGCTAAAATGGACCGGCATGGGCCACTTTGAGTCAGATAATCATATAGTCTACTATGCTGGGAATGATAAACTAAAGAGAAATGGGGTTGCATTCATCATCAAAAAAGACATTTCAAGATCTGTCCTGAAATACAATGTTGTCAGTGATAGAATAATATCCATACACCTACAAGGAAGGCCAGTTAGTATGGCTATTATTCAAATTTATGCACCCACCACTAAGGTCACAAATGAAGAAAGGGAAGATTTCTACCAGCTTCTGCAATCTGAAATAGATCAAACATGCAATCAAGACATACTGATAATCACTGGTGACTGGAATGCAAAGGTTGGAAACAAAGAAGAAGGCTTAGTAGTTGGAAAATATGGTGTTGATGACAGAAACGGAGCTGGAGATCACATGATAGAATTTTGTCAGACCAATGACCTTTTCATTGCAAATATGTTTTTTCAACAACATAAATGCAGACTATACACATGGACTTCACCAGATGGAACTTACGGGAATCAAATTGACTACATATGATGTGGAAAGAGATGGTGGAAAAGCCCTATAGCAAATGTCAAAAGAAGACCAGGTGCTGACTGTGGATCAGACCATCAACTTCTCATATGCAAGTTCAAACTGAAGCTGAAGAGAATTAGAACAAGTATATGAGAGCCACGGTATGACCTTGAGTATATCCCACCTGAGTTCAGAGACCACCTCAAGAATAGGTTTCATGCATTAGACACAAATGATAGGAGACCAGAAGAGTTGTGGCATGACATAAAAGATATCATTCAAGAAGGAAGCAAAAAGTTCTTAAAAGGACAAGAAAAAAAGAAAAGACCAAATTACACATCCAAAGAGACAGTAGAACTTGCCCTTGAACGTAGAGCAGCTAAAGTAAAAGGAAGACATGATGAAGTTAAGGAACTAAACAGAAGATTTCAGAAGGCAGCTAGAGAAGACAAAAACAAATATTATAATGACATGTACAAGGAGCTGGAGGCAGAAAACCAAAAGGGAAGAACACACTCTGTGTTTCTCAAGCTTAAGGAAGTGAAGAAAAAATTCAAGCCTCGAGTGGCAGTAGTGAAAGATTCTACAGGGAAAGTATTAAATGATGCAGGAAACATCAAAAGAAGATGGGAAGAATACACAGAGTCATTATATAAGAAAGAATTGGTAGACGACCAACCATTCCAAGAGGTTGCATATGAAGAGGACCGATAGTGTTGAAGGACGAAGTGGAAGCTGCCTTGAAAGAACTGGTGAAACACAAGGCTCCAGGAATTGATGGGACACCAATAGAGATGTTTCAACAAACAGATATAGCACTGAAGGTGTTAACATGTTTGTGCCAACAGGTTTGGAAAACTGCTACTTGGCCAACTGACTGGAAGAGATCCATATTTGTGCCTATTCCCAAAAAAGGGGATCCGACTGAATGTGCAAACTATCGGACAATATCATTAATATCGCACACCAGCAAAATTCTACTAAAGATCATTCAGAAGCAACTGCAGCAGTACATAGACAGGGAATTACTGGAAAATCAAGCAGGATTCAGAAGAGGGTGAGGAACCAGGGACATCATTGCTGATGTCAGGTAGATATTAGCTGAAAGCAGAGAATATCAGAAAGATGTCTATCTATGTTTTATTGACTATGCAAAGGCATTTGATTGTGTGGATCATAGTAAATTATGGATAATACTTCAGAAAATGGGAATACCAGAACATTTAATTGTGCTCATGAGAAATCTGTACATGAACCAGGAGGCAGTTGTTTGAATAGAACAAGGAAACACTGCCTGGTTTAAAGTTGAGAAAGGTGTGTGTCAGGGCTGTATACTTTTTACCCTATCTCTTCAATTTATACACTGAGCAAATAATCCAAGAAGCTGGACTTTATGAGGAAGAATGCAGCATCAAGGTTGGAGGAAGACTCATTAACAACCTGCGTTATGCAGATGACACAACTCTGCTGGCTGAAAGTGAAGAGGATTTAAAACATTTACTGATGAAGATCAAAGATCATAGCCTTCAATATGGTTACAACTAAACATCAACAAAACAAAAATCCTTACGACTGGATCAGCACGCAACTTCACAATAAATGGAGAAAAGATTGAGGTTGTCCAAGATTTTGCTTTGCTTGGCTCTATAATCAATACCCATGGAAGCAGTAGTCAAGAAATCAAAAGATGCATTACTCTAGGAAAAGCTGTGGCAAAAGATCTCTTTAGAGTATTGAAAAGCAAAGATGTCACATTGAAGATGAAGGTGTGTCTGACTCATGCCATGGTATTTTCAGTCACATCATATGGTTGTGAAAGCTGGACATTGAACAAGGGAGACAGAAAAAGAATTGATGCTTTTAAATTGTGGTGCTGGAGACATCTATTGAATATACCATGGACTGCCAAAAGAACCAACAAATTTGTCCTAAAAGAAGTGCAACCAGAGTGCTCCTTGGAAGCAAGAATGGCCAGACTGTGTCTTACATATTTTGGACATGTAGTCAGGAGAGATCAATCCCTGGAGGAGGACATCATGTTTGGGAGAGTGGCAGGTCAATGCAGAAGAGGAAAATCCTCCACCAGATGATTGACACAGTGTCTCCAACAACGGGCTTAAACATAAATAAGATCGTTTGCCTGGCACAGAATCGGCAAGTGTTTTGATCTGCTGTACATAGGGTTGCTATGAGTCAGACTCGACTCGACGGCACCTAACAACAACAACAACAACCCACCCACAATTTGGCTTAACTACTGCTTCTTCTTGTTGTTGTTGTTAGGTGCTGTTGAGTCAAGTCTGACTCATAGCGACCCTATGTACAACAGAAAGAAACACTCTCTGACACTATACCATCCCTGGCACTATGTCAGTGCTTCTATGCTGTTCATAGGATTTTCAGTGGCTGCTTGTTTCAGCAGTGGGTTGCCAGGTCCTTCTCTTGTTTTTGCAGTGCTGGGGATCAATCCCATGGCCTTAGTGAGTACAGAGCGGCATTCTACCAACTGAGCTGAACCCTAGCCCTGAAACTGATGCAGCATATACAGTACTTAACATAATCCATGGACTTTGAAAACCACTCAGTAAACACTAGGATTCTTCAAACCCTCTGTTCCAGACAAATAAGAACCTCGTGCCTTAATTCTATTATCTTCCCATCATTTTTGGATGAGTTACTGAAATGGCCTCATTAGGTTTTGCAGTACTAGGAGGTTGAACCCAGGGTTTCACATGTACTTTGCTAGTGCTCTACCACTGCAATGGACCCCTAACCCCTTTAAAAATCTTCTTGAGCCAAGGTCTCCCTAAGTTAATTACGCAGGCTGCTTCTGACCTTGAACCTGCAATCCTGCTGGTTCCACCTCCCAAGTCACTGGGATTTCAGAGCTGTGCCACTGCACCTGGCCATAAACTTGTTTATTTTAAAACATCAATTTCATGTTCAGTTCAAAGCTCCTTCCTCCCAACCTGTCACGCAGTATGGGCTGCGGTAGTTCCCTGGAATGGAGTGGGGAGTGCCGTGGTAGAATGGTCTCCCTTTATGTTCCAGCTCTTCCTTCTCTGGTATTGGGACATGGAGCAGGAAGATGAAAGACCTCACAGGACAACCTTTCCCAACGAGGCTGCTCTGGCAAGGTCTTCTGAAGCCATGCTCCTTGTGTATAGGCTAGAAAAATGACAGACACAAGAGCACCACTGGCCAGTTACTCAGACCCAAGCAACTATTATAGGCATTAGAAGACCCTTCCAAAAATCTATCTCCTCTACCAGCTGGAGGCCACATTCCCTATTTGTCAGAGGCAAGCCACTCTGTGCCCTTCACGGTGGTGGACAGCACACAGGGCTTCCCTTGTCCAGTCTCATCTCTCCCTTGGAGAGTGGCAAGGAGGGATTGACTTTCCATGCTTTTAGAGAAGTGAGAACTTGAGGGTGATGTTCTTTCTCCTCCATGTTCCCAACCCTGCCTCTGATCTCACCCCAGGGCTTAGACACAGTGGGTGGATCTGTAAGCCAAGAGACCCAGCAGATATTTAAGTAGAGACAGAGATGGCAGTCTGCCACCTTAGTTTACAACATAGTCCTCTGGGCCTCATTTCCAGGAGGGAGGAGCCAGATGGTAGCCTTCTCCCTGAGAGAGGGCCAGCCTTTCTTTAAAAAGAAAAGATTTCAGCCAGGCATGGTGGCTCATGCCTGTAATCTGAGCAACTCAGGAGATAGAGACAGGAGGATCCCAAGTTGGAGGCCAGAGGCAGCCCGCATAACTTAGTAAGACCCTGGCTCAAGATTAAAAAAAGGAAAATACAGATGGACTGGGGATGTAGGTCAGGGGTAGAGCACTTGCAACGTATGTGCAAGGCCCTGAGTTCAACCCCCAAGCACTGAAAAAAAATAAAAAGAAAGAAAGAAAGAAAGATTTCTCCAAAAGGCAACAGCTATAGTTTGGATGTGGTTTGTCCCTTAGGGATTCATGAGTTGGATTCTTGGTCCCAGTGTGGGAATGTTTAGAGATGCTGGGAGGATGCTTGAAGAGGGGGGACCTAGTGGGAGATCTTCAGGGGCACTTCCCTCAGAAAGGATGAAGGTAGTTCTGATGGGGCCTCTGGTTAGTTCTCTCAAGTTCTCTCAAGTGGGTTGTTATCAAAGAAGTGAGTCTGGTCAGGTACGGTGGTGCACACCTGTAATCCCAGCAACTCAGGAGGCAGAGGCAGGAGGATCATGAGATTGAAGACAAAGGCAGCCTGCACTACTTAGCCAAACCCTGTTTTAAAATTAAAAATTAAAAATGGGCTAAGCATTCATCCCAGTGGTAGAGCACTTGCCAAGTAGGTGCAAGGCCCTGGATTCAACCCCCAAGTACCACAAAAATAAATAAATAAATAAATTAATTAATTAATTAAAAAATTTAAGAAGTGAGTTTTTCCCTGCCCCTTTCTCTGCCTTCCTACTTTGGGATGTAGTCTGTCCCTCTCACACATGCTCCTTCCTGTCTTTGTGATGCCATCTGACATGTTCTTCTCACAAGAGCCAAATCGATGCTGGTGCCATGCCTCAGACTTCCAAAAGTGTGAGCTAAATAAACCTCTTTTCCTTATAAAGTACTAAGACACAAGTATTTCATTGCAGTACTCAAAAACAGACCAATATGGCTCCTCCTTCCAGACTCCTCTCCCTTCATCTGTCTCTCTTCCCCACAGGGAAGCCTCTGTTATACTGGTGGTGGCAGATGCTGATAGCCAGAGTGGGGCTATCTTTGAATTCCAACAGGCTTAGAGAACTTATTAATGTCTGAATAGTGTTATTTCTACATAATGAAGCTGATCCAGGAAAAGGAAAACCTCAATCAATACTTTACAACATCCTATTACACACGGAATGAGTTGTTGGCAATGAAGAGGCCCCCATTGGTCCCTAAGGGTTTGCATCAGAGATGAGGGCCCTAGCCCAAAGCACTTAGGGAAATTTCTACTGACAGAAGAGATATAGAAATATCTATTTCCCACTGATATCAAGGCTAAGAGTGGAGACACTGGCTTAAAGTAGCCTTTCCTGGGCCAAGCAGCCTTAACAGGACACGTAACCTTTTTGAGACTTGGTTTCCAGATCTGTAAAATGAGCAATGAAGGAGTCTGCATGGTTTTCCCAGTTCTGAGATTTTAAGAGTTAAGAAAATGGAATGTGCTGATGTTATATAAATAAAAGGAACAAGTGAATGTTTTTTAGCTATTTGGAAATCCCCTTCACAACTTGTGACAGAGCTAGAGAATTCAGATTCATAACCCAAGATAATCTTTCTTATGTCCCCAGACATTCACAATTTACTTCTTGGTTTACTGTTATATTCGACTGTGAATTAAGCCAAATGAATTCTGTCCTGATTAAATAAATGTAACATTGAGTACCTCAATAGGTAAGTAAACTCAGAAAACTAGAGAGACTAGCAAAGATGTAGACTACAATTCATAAAATACAAGAACTCCAGTGGTGAAGGGATAAAGAGCAAGAGTGTCTTTGTTCAGGACCATTAAAATGATCTCAGGATCAAAGTGGAATATATGGCATCTCTTGGTAGGGCAGCAGGTCCCTCAGGGCTGGCACCAGGAGCCAAACCACCAGGGACCAGCACAGTCCACCTTGCCCGTTGCCCAGGTCCACACTCTCTGCCTCTCTCTGTAGACCTTCTTCCCTCAGGATGGGGGGGGGTGTGGAATGAGTAGACAAACTGAGGAAAAAGTCTGCTATAAATTGCAGATATCCCAGTGAGGCTTTGTCCTAATAATACTGAGTCTTGGGGGTTAGTTACTTGTGATTCTGATTTTTTTTTTTATTAGAAATTTTTAATGTACATCATAATGTGATTCATTTTGACATGCTTTTCGGTGTGACAATTTTCATATATGCAATTTGATAAGCATTATTCATATAGGTTACCCCTTACGCTCCTCTATGTTTCCCCCCTCCCCCCTTCCTATCTAAGTTTCCCATCCAAGTCTTCTCTATCTTTTACTATATAGTATTTTTCTATATGTCCTTGGGTTCCCTTTCTGTTTAAGATAGAAACTTTTCTTGTAGTGGTCTT